>CM054803.1:10424841-10503102 GCA_028984105.1 Lavandula angustifolia | reverse complement strand
CGATAATGTGGAATGTTACCCACTGGTAGTTACTGAACGTGAACATGAATCACTTTGGTACATGAGCACCCAAATCGGCCAAATACTTGGGGTGCAATACCGTCGGCCTCAGACGGTATTGTTTGGATCTGAGGCTACGAGGGACATGGGTATCCCCCGGCCACGTGGTAGAGAAAGAGAAGCATCCCCTCCGTTATCACCACCGATGAATACGTGACGATCCACCCGTACAAAAGGGAAAACGAATGTGGAAGATAACGATTCAGATTCTTCTCCTGAGATGCGGCCCAGAGGTCGACGGAGTGCCTCCAATTTTCCTCCAAATTGGAATGAAGCCGAGTTTAGGAAGAAATGTGCGAAAGACATGGAGAAAAGTGTCCTCCCAAAACTGAAGAGTTATTTGAAGGGAGTGTTGAATAGCATGGAGTTGAAGACAGGGTCAACCTCACACCGAGCCTCTCCCGAAGGTTCGAGACACTCGACGTTGCACCGAGTAGAGGCCGAGGGTTCGAGACACTCGACGTCACACCGAACCCAGCCCAAGCCTTCCCGCCACTCCTCCTCCCACCGAGTTGAGCCCCAGCCCGAGCCTTCCCGCCACTCCTCCTCGCACCGAGTTGAGCCATCGACTTCTCGCCACTCCTCGCATCGAGTTGAGCCTGAGGCTTCCCGCCACTCCTCCTCGCACCGAGTTGAGCCATCGGCTTCCCGCCACTCCTCGCACCGAGTTGAGCCCCAGGCTTCCTGCCACTCCTCCTCGCACCGAGTTGAGCCCCAGCCCGAGCCGTCCCGCCACTCCTCCTCGCACCGAGTTGAGCCCCAGCCCGAGCCGTCCCGCCACTCCTCCTTGCACCGAGTTGAGCCCCAGACCCAGCTAGAGCCCGAGGGTTCCAGACACTCAACTGCACATTGGGATGAATCAAATGATCAGTGGGATGATGATGTGGTAATTTTGAACTTAATACTCTATCTTAATAACCTATTACTCCAAATTACATTCTCATTGATATATAAATTACCGAGTAATAACAATGTTTTATAAATCAATTGCAGGATCAGAATAGTCCACCAAGGCCATTCGATGAGCCCATATTCCTGTAATGGAGCCAGACTTAAGCCATATCTTAAGAGTCTCGCCCCAACGAGTTCAATATCCAGAGGGATTTGAACATCCGCTAGCCACCCAGTTTGAGAGGGCACCTGACAAGGGTAAGGCACCCGCTAAGCGGGGAAGGGGACGACCGAATAAACAAACCGTGGTGGATCTCACGGATGACTTGGATGAGTATATTGAAAAACCTTCCAACGGTATAACGAGTGGCGTGAGGGCGATGTGATGGCGTACGTTAGGGTTCCCAAGTCTCTCTTCGTGTTGCACCAGAGTTTCTTCACCCAGGTCGAAAATATCAGGGTTACGATGGACTCGAAGGTACATCCATGAATTTATGTTTCTATACTGTACAAACATATTTGATTTCTAACATTATTTAACTATGATTTTGTGTAGATGATTGAGCTTTAGTTAACTTCAATGAGATGGCTTCTAGGGAAGGGGGAAGGCTTGCTCCCGGACATGAATCCGGTTATTCTAGGCCCCGGCCCCCATTTCACTCAGTTTGACCACATCAATTGCGGTGTTTATGCATCCATGTACGTGGAGAAGCTGCTATTCGGATATCCAACACCGACGATGATGACTCGGTACACCACGTTAGTCGAGTACCGAAAGAGACTGGCGGCTTTGATGTGGGAGAGCTGTATCCCGTAGATATTTCTGTTTCTTGCTCATTCGGACATTTGAGTTTGTTCCAACTTATTTCTATCTCTACTTTCTATGCGAACTTATTTAGGACGGACATTTGGGAATTTCGAACATATTGCTAAGTAATTATTTAGGACGTATTTCTACAAACTTATTTAGGACGGACATTTGGGTTTCGCATTTGGGTATTTCGAACAATTATTATTTCGAACAATTTCGTCAATTTCGAATTTGGGTATTTCGAACACATTTGGGTTTCACATTCTAAGTAATATTTTAGGACGTATTTCTACAGAATTATAACAACAATATTCGAATTCTAAGTAATAATTTCTACGTAATAAATCGTATAAATTGCAATATAAATTAAGTATAAATTTTGATATAAATTTCGTATAAATTTCGCAAGGGTTACGTATAAATTTCGTATAAATTCCGATAATGCATGCATGGGTTTCTCGTACTTCAACATCAAGGTTACGTATAAATTTTTATAATTCATTGCATGTGGAGTGGTGTGTCTAGAAATTTCATGCATGCATGTTTATTAACTTGACAAATTTGAACGGCAACGTAACAGAAATTTCATGCATGCATGTAAAAAATCAACGGCAACGTAACAAATTTGATTTGGCAACGTAACACAAATTTCCTTCATCAAATGCATGCATGCATGCATGTTTATTAGGTAGAGAGAGAAGAAATGCCAACTCCAACAATCACTTCACTGCAAAAAGAGAGAAAATTGTACTTTGATAGGTTGTAGGGTTGTTGATAGGTTTAAAATATATATATGTACATTTTTGCATTATGGTGAAGTTATGTATATTTTTGCATTTATGATTGTTTGATATGTAAATTTTTGCACATCCCCCATTTCCAAAACTTGAGAAACGACACTAGGACTGCATTGTTTCTCAAGTTTTGGAAATTTGGCATGACAGTTGAGCGTCCTATCCGCGAAATAATTTGATTTAGGAACATCACTGTTGTAGAATGATTACAATAATTTTTACGAAATAATTTGATTTAGGAACATTGTTGTAGAATCATTACAATAATTTTTACGAAATAATTTGATTTAGGAACATCACTGTTGTAGAATCATTACAATAATTTTTAGGCTCCGTTTGGGAAAGCAGTTTAAAAAGTGTTTGTAACATAAATATTTGTAGACAGTGTTGGAATAATATTTATAAGCAACTTTTAGTTACTTTTGCTTAAAGTTAGTTTTTAAACAAAAAATGTTAGTATTTATAATATTAAAAAGAAAAAAAACAGTTTAATTTTTTAAAAAAGTAGTATTTCGAACACTCTTATAAGTTGTTTTTTAGTTATTTTTGGCTTCTGCATTTGAAAGGCACTCCGACCAGAACATGAGAACTTTCTTTATATTCTGACTTATTTTAAGCTCTAAAAAAACAGAAGTCTATATTTCAAATATTAAAAAAAATGCTTATACAGTGAAAAAACTCAGAATGAGCTTATTTAAGCTATTCCAAACACTACTATAATATAAGTGCTTAAATTGAATAAGTTTTATGTATTTGGATGTATTTCTATATGAACGTTTAATTAAAAAAATATATAGCTAAAAAAATTGTTCTTGTGGGGATTTGACATGATTTATTTAATGAGTATTTCTAGTTTATTTTTATAAGCCATATGCTATTCCTATCTATCATTTTACGAAAATAAACTAAAATAGCTTATTTTTAAAGTAAGATCTTTCAAATGTATGTATAAGTGCTTATTCTTTAGATAAGTTCTTACAAATGGAATTAAAGTCTATACCGTACATTCGATTTTTTGTGGAATGAAAAGATGTATGGTAAAATCTTCATAAATTAATATTTGATAAATTAATAATTTTTTTAATATATTTTTTTCATCCTTGGGCCAATGTAAGACAAAAAGATCATAATCTTTAGAAAATTTATATAGAAACATATAATAATTAATTAGAATTATCAATATAAATAAGATAAATTAAGGAAATATGACTGTAGTAGTGCCAATTGAATTTTCATGTCCCGATTCATATTCCTGTCTATGTAACCTCCAAAAATATTTGAAATGTGCAATAAATTTTAATATTTAAATGACATCAAAATTAATTATGATGAACCTTATGTACATGTAAACACATTTATAAAGTGTGATATATAAGGTAACATAAAATTGTGACACTAAAGTCTTTGTGCTGATTTTCATATTTTCTTTTAAAATATACTGATATAACTAAGACAATTTTATTAGATATAATTACAGTAATACATGATTATTCTTAGTTCACCTTAAGAAACAATAAATGTTGTTTATTACTTCCTGGTGATTAAATACAAATTTAATTTAGATGATTTCAAAATTCTTTTTAAATTAATATATATTAGTTTTCTAATTAAATAATACTTCTCTTAAACAATAAAATCCTATGAACCCAATACTATTAATTTAAAGAAGTTTTTAAATGTATATAGTTGATGCATCAGCTGTATATAAACTTATAACACTATGCATTATACTAACAGTTTGAACCTGAAAATGGTTGAAGGAAACGACAATGGTCCGTCCTAACATAAAACTCACCTCTAAAACACACTAAACCTACCTTTGTATGTGCCAAGGACAAAATTCAAGAACCATTGCACCAAAGACATACCCGCTCACCGTTCTCTTGTGCCGATAGACCGACGAGGCCTTCGAATCACCATCTTCACTTTGTTCCCACAAGTTTCTTCTGCACTCGTATCACCTCCTTTGTTTCTTCCACACTGGTAGAAGCTGGGCTTTCAGACGTATCGGAGCTACTATTCTCCCCCTACCCTGTCTTTATTCGACCACAGTTTCACGAACATCTTCTTCACTTTCTTTGAAGTGACTTTCTCTGCATTTGATTTAGCATCAGCCAGCTCCCCTTTCAAATCCTTAAGCTCCTCGGACGTCTGCTCTCCCTCCCAATCTTCACCCGAATTTGTGGAAGCAGATTTCGAGCTCCCACAAGATCCTCGTGGAAGCATAGCCCTAATCGAGCCGGGCACATCAGGTGTATTGTTACCGGTGGCTGCTGCTGCTCGGACTTGCTCAAAGAAAAGAATTTGCACCACCATCCGTAGCGGAAGCCTCTCATTCTGCACGGCATGTGCACATGCATCCGGTGAAAGCTTCTTGCAGTCCACAAATCGACAAAGCCTCTTCTTCTCACACTTCGTTATCCCCGGGTGTTCCTGCACGCGAGATGATAATCAATCATCATACATAGAGGAGAAGGGTGGGGGTAGTTTTGTTATATTTTATGGAACCACAAACAAACCTTGAGGAACATGTCAATGGCACGGTAAATCCCATCATGGCTAGACCTAGGGAAGGGGGCGACCATTTCAGCCAGATCGATGAATTTGGACAAAGTTAAGGAGACATCTTTGGCTGCTTCAGCCAAATAACCATCAACCAGTCTAGACACCTTAGTCTTGGAAGCATCTGAAATGAATCCCGGGTATATCTCACGGAACTCATGATCGTCGGGACAATCAATCTGACTGCAATTTTCTTGCATCATGAACTGCTGAACCAACTCGTATACCACGTCCATGTCGTACAAGGCCGTTTCACCAGTTGAGGAGCGAGTGATCAGATCAGCAACGGTTACCTCGTCGAGCTGTTGAGAGATTTTCTGCATAAGCATCCTTCTTCCCATCTCATCACATTCTAACATCATAGACGCCTGCAATAACTTGAGAAGAAAACCAGACGGCACGGAACTTTTCTCCGATGGGAGCAAAGACGTGATTGTATCGACCAAGTAACGGTACTTGAGAAGATCACTTCCTTGTAAGGTGCTTGTGCTGAAAACAGGAAGCCTTCTTACAGCATAAACTTTTAATGATTCTCCAATAACATCAGCAGACATTCTTCCTTTGGCTTTTATTGTTGTAATCACCCTTTTGTATAAATCAATCTGAAGTTCACACAAGTCTTCCACCCACCAGTCTTTAGGCACTGCTTGTAGTTTCTTCACACCATTCCACTGTGGCTCGTGCTCATTCTTCTTACGATTGTAAGTGTATGACCAGTCGACTTTGGAAGGGTCCGTGGAAGCTCTGGTGGCTATGGAGTCTAGGCAGTGGCTGACGATCTTTAACTCTTCTGACCACGGAATAAGAGATTTCGTTGTTTGAAGTACGATAATGGAGTCTTTCCAACTCCGGAAGATGCTAGAAGTGAGGAAAACGTCGATCTTGTATATTAGGTTTCCTTTCTCAACAGTCTCGTACATTTCCAAGTACCCGGCTGCACAGCGTGCTGCTACAACGTTGTAAGCATTAAGTGTAACCACCATTCCATAACAGAACTTTGCGCAGATTTCAAACGCTGCAGGTCCACCCGGAATATCTTGGATGTCGATTTCATCATTGGCATCATTACTCCCGCTGGAGACAAGCTTCTGAAGAGTAGAACTCTTCGAGAGGAGAGGAAACTACAAAGAAATGCAGTTCCGTTATGTTACCAAAACCAAGAAAAAAAAACTACATTTTAGTAAAACCTTTTTTCGGCTAAAGTGATTATACCTTGTGAACATAAAACTTGACATCGCCAACGCTAACGACCATGTCAGTAGCCAACTCTGTCGCTACATATCTGAAACACAAGATGCTATATTCAAAAATTTGCAGTGCACGTTATAATAGCATCTCTTAAATGCCACTGAATGAAGTAAGCACAACGGTAAGAGAAAGATATCCCATCCTATTACAGAGTATAATAATTCTTGAATCAAAGATTGACCGTCTTTAATGAATAGCATACGCAAGAGTACTGTCTGTAACTGCTCCAAAACCCAAACTTCATGTCATCAAATATTCCATAAAATACTTGTTAAACTTTGATGATCCAAAACGAAACAGAAAAATAGAAAGAATAGTGTATTTGATTTGAAACTAACATGGCCGCCTCGTCAGAATGAAATCTTAATACTAGTTGAGATGCAAAATTATTATAGCACCAACAAGTCAAGACATACATTTAAAATGGTAAAAATAGACGTGTGCAGCAATACTTAAATGAAACACAGTATATCTGCTTCACAATAAACATTACACAACTGCTAGCAATGATTTGATTGAGAGATATTAGCTGACCTGGTACTGTCCCCGTCGGTCTGAAACTGGTCAGGCTTAGATCCAAGCTTCATAAACTTCATTTTGGCTGCTAGTATGTAATCTCAATACTTGTCTCAAATTGTTAAACCAGCAATCCCCAACTCAACAACTTACACCGCAGAACAGAAGATTGCAGAAGTTGAAAGGGCAAACCTCAAGAATCGGGACGAAATGTCTAAATGGGAAATCCCATTGAGGGATTAAAAGGAGGGAGAAAGTAAAGGAGGGGTTAATGCCCCATGTGCAGCAATGTGTGCACGATAATTTGGTCTTTCGAAAAGAAGATCGGAGGATCACTAATTCGCTTGGTTGAAGAAGCCAAAGGCCCAGTCTAGCAAATGGTTAGCCCAGAATAGAGCCAACAAAGCTAACAAAGTAAAGAAGATGCTCAATATCTTCTAAAATACAGCAACCATCCACGTGATAAAAACACCCATACCACCAAACTCCCTCATTAGTTAATCACCAAGATAAAAAGAACAGATTTTAGGTTCTCTTTGGGAAATCAAGATCAAGAATCCATGTTACTTAATAACCCTTTTTGCACCAACGAAGTTTGGAGAGACCTGTCAAAACCAAACATAATCTTGGTAAGAGAAGATGAGCACCTCCAAACTCAGCAACACAAATTGAATCTATCTAGTTTTGTAAGATACCCAAAACACACATAAATGCTCTCTCAAAATGGAAAGGTGAGCGCCTTCATTAAACAAACATCAGCTAGATCTAAAAAAGCAACAACTCAAGCCAAGAGAATGGTAGTAAATCATGAACTTGTAGTAAAACCACAAAATATTGCATCCACATATTAACCAGACACACAGTCAGAAAGCATTCAAAACCAAAAACCCACCATCAACAGAAGGGGGGGAAATTAAAGAATCAAGAAAATCACACCAACCCTTTCTCACAGCAAGAAATCAATTCACCAGAAAGGAGGAAATCAGTGCAAAGACAGTGGAAGAACACTCACAGACACGACTACAACTTTAAGGAACAAGAAGCCAACAAAAGACGCAAGAAACCAAACCATGAAAAAAGATGAGTTGTCGCTAATCTTTGGCAACACCGTGCATTCACAAAAGGCCACTTCTTTCTCAGAATGTTTTCAGTCTTCTCATCTATCAGCACCACCGCCCCACCACCAAAACCCCCTTTTTCCTCCCATCCCTATGCCTTTTTATACCATCTATCAACTATTACCATTTCCCCCTAGCGTTTAGTTAAATAAATCTGCCAAAAAGTAGTTGTAGTTTCACCATAAAAAGTGTTTCTTTTTCTTTAATTTTTATTTATTTTACCACCATCTTTATGCTCGTGTAGTTTCAGCTGTAAGTCCACGGCATGGGCGGCCTCTTTTTAGCTTGTGGCCAATGCAGACTTCTCGGTCTTCCATAAATCCCAATAGGAATGACAGTTCGATTACTTAAATTCTTTATTTTAATTAAATAATAAACACAATACACCTTCATATAATTACTTGATGCCAACCCCTTTCTCATTCTTTTAAAAAAGGATTTAAGTAGAAACAACTTTATAGCGTTAGGCACGCCAAACTGACACTGTTGCTTTCTTTGATCATATAGAAAAAAGCCTTTTTCTATTTTTCTTTTTCTGCTCGGAATTTCATCCATCGTTTTACCGCAACAGTAAATTGTTTTGAAGAGATCGAAAACGACGCATCCATCTTTGTATCTCGTACTTTGATAATAATGGCATCCAACGCTGTCAAATATTATTTTTTATATGCATTTACAAGTAAAGAATTTGGAGTAGTAATATGGCCTAAAGAAACCCATCAAATTTAATACTAGAAAGAATACGTAGAGGAATCATACGGCTTCACGTGGGGCACTTATGATGCTTGTTTTGGAGTTAGGGTTCAACGGATCAACCGAATTTTTCTATCCTGCACGGCCTACAAGACTGGCTGGTGCGGATAGAGTTTGTTTTTTATTAATTTTTTTTTTACAAACATGTGATGTGTCATGGTTTTTAACCACCGGGTCTACAACTTAAGTTGTAGACCCGGTCTAGGATAGAAAAATTCGGATCAACCCCCTTCATTTCCTCCTCAACGTCAACCTCTTTCCGCAGTGGCCGTGGATTTACGGATTGATTCAAGATTAAAAATTAAAGGTGAATTTTATAAAAGAATGGACGAAACATGTAATTTTAGTCTACGAATAAAATCGGAATTCCTACATTACTTAAGACAATTAATAATAAATAAGTGAAATAATGGACATCTCTTCTTAACTCTTTCAACTGAGTGGACAAATAGTGACCAAATTCCTTTTCTCTTATCCACCCTGCTTTTATTCTTCCCACATCACATGCCATGCCATGCCATGCCCCCTCAATCCCCTTCTCCCAATGTAACCATAAATATTCATTTCTTTTTCTTTAATTAATAATACTCATTAAGTATGACCATATTCCTGTCACCACATTACTTTTGAAGTTTAGGTTAAATTATTGTCTATTTATTTTAGCCACAAGGTCTACTTCAGTTGCTGGTTATAAATTGTTACTACTACTTAATTCTTCCCTTGATCAGACATAAATTTGCATCACAATCTTCTGAAAGATTCTGTCATGGGAATTTGTCGGATTACTTGTCTATTTGCACTATCTATGGTAATATGTGTTTGTACATATTTCGAATAATAAAAACATAAAAATAGTCACTTTCACAAAATGTACAATCAAGTTTGAGTCTCTACCGATTTTACTCTTAAAAAAATGTTTACAAGTAACTAAGACTTGTTCATTTTTTTTTAAATAGTTAGGACTTTTACTTATCAAACTTGTTATTCATCAATAATCTTTTCTTATTCATAACCAGGATTTGATAGTGACTTGTGGTAGAAACTTCATACACTTAGTAACAAGTTTATATGATTGGAACTCAATCGTCATTGATCGAGACTTCTGACCTATCAGACTTGTTCAATAAATTTTTTTCGTGCTTGTAAAACAACTAAAAAGTGAACAAAAAACTAGGGCATTTTAATCACTTAGACTATATTTGTTAAGTTTGAATGACTACCGATATGATTCCTAAAAACTGTTTGAAAAGTGACATAGACCTATTCAATTTCTTTTAGCGATCATAAATCAAAGAACTTTGGACCTATCAAGCGTGTCCGATAATTACTTTCTTGTTCAATCAGAATTTAATTGTGGCTTTGTGAACAAGATCGATCGGAACATTTAACACTTGTTCAATAATTATATTCTCGCTCATCATTAGAATTGGATCGTGACTTTGTGGTTAGACATTTTATGACCTAAAACCGATTAAGAGAAAAGGGGACATTGATGATATTTTAATTATTTCGACTATATTATAAATGTTATTTATGTAATATACGGGTTTGAATGACTTATCCCCATTTATTCAGTTCCTTCCTTCCGGTTCCAAAACGAACTATGTCGTTAAAGTTAGTTTGTGTTCTAAGTTTCCTTCTCGTCGGAATTGCCCGAAACTCCCGAGTGCGATAGACAATTTCTCCTTCGTGAAGACACTTCCAGATTCGAGAACTCACGTTAGATTCTTCAATAATTCCAAAAGTCAAAACTCACATAAGATTCTACAAATAAATTGTGTTTGCTCGAATCTACAATTAGATTTTGGGAATTGCCGTTACGCTCTCTCTCGAGTAACCTTAAAATCTATTGCATGCAGTAATAACCCTCAAATCAACTTGATAGATTGAACAATAAATCATCCGATTCTACAATAGCAACTATCACTAGAACAAATGTAATATACGAAGAAAATAGAATCCGTACAGTAATTCCAAAATTATATGATGTTTCGATCACCTTGCAAAAAGCCTCCACCTGTAGACTCTGTAAAACCCAGATAGATCTTCAAAAAGGTTGAAGAACCCCTTTAGTTTGAAATAGGAACGCATGCCTTCAAGATAACAGCGATGGGCATGCCTACGAATCCAGTCAATATGCTGGCGCTCCATTGACTCGATGTGAGAGGAGTGGTGTTTGCAAACGTGCCCAGAAACTCAACGATCATGATCTGGAAGACGACCGTGGAACCGACCACCGTTGCGAACACGTGGTTGTTTAGAATCCCTCGGAGCACGTTTATCTTCTCCATCTCTCTCGAGTTCACCTCGTTGAACAGCTGCACAATTTCATTAATTTACATGTAAATGGCATGGCATGCAGTGTGTGTGAATGAAGAGTGAAAGCTTTACCTGGCAGAAGACGAATGTGTTGAAGATGATTGTGTTGAGGGTTAAGTCCGAGTTGGGGTTGTCTTGTAGTTCGAAATACGTCTTCCCATAGGCTTGAAGGAACCATATTACCATAAACTGATAGATGGATTGTCCTAAGATGTTCCTCCACATCACATTGCTGATGAAGTTTCCGGTCCTTCCCACTGGCGCTTTCTTCATCAGTTCATCGTTTGGAGGCTCAGTCGCGAGGGCTAGTGCTCCCAGTGTGTCCATGATCATGTTCACCCAAAGAAGCTGGACAGCAGTCAGGGGAGCACTCCCTAAAAGTATGGTATCCGAATCGAATCGAATCAAATATCAAATTGAACCAAAGAAGCATGTGTTATGTTTCATTACCAGTTAAACAAGCTGAAGTGAAGTTTACTATGAGGGCAACAATGTTGACAGTTAGCTGAAACTGCACAAACTTTTGAATGTTCACGTATACTGAACGGCCCCACTTGGCTACAGTCACGATGGTTGAGAAATTATCATCAAGAATTATAACATCAGCACTCTCTTTAGCCACCTAAATCCAATCACAAAATGGTATAATTAACATAATTAAGTATTATGAGAATTTGGTTAACTTGAAGAACTCGGTACCTCTGTCCCAGCTATGCCCATAGCTAGTCCTATATCTGCTTCATGAAGTGCAGGCGCATCGTTCGTGCCATCACCCGTCACAGCAACTACTTCGTTAAACGTAGTTCTCAAATGCTTTACGAGTGTATGCTTATCCAGTGGCGAAGACCGCGCCATCACCTATATAATCAAGAATTAGGAGGTTAAATTTGATGTTTCTTGGCCTAATGTCTGACTTTACTGGATGATTTTTGTACTATACATCAATTATAATGTACTATTATGAAATTCAAGACAGTCGGTCTGAATTATGCAGGTGGTGAAGTACCTGAATCTTAGGGACGAGTTGGAGCAATTCATCCAAACTCTTCTCACGAAAATCCGGACCTTCTACGGCAACACCACCATCTGTAAGAATCCCACATTCTCTAGCAATGGCCTTGGCAGTGTTAATGTTGTCTCCGGTAACCATTCGGACAGTAACTCCAGCTGACCGGCACAAGGCAACAGACTCCCCTCACTCCAGGGCGAACTGGATCTTTGATCCCTACAATGCCTATGCATGTATAACCAGATGATGGAATAGCCTCCTCTGGGGAGAAGTCATTCTCAATTTCAGCATAAGCAAGGCATAGAGTTCTAAGAGCCTCACTCGCCAATATCTCAATAGTTTCCTTCATTAGATTGAAAGAAGCTTCATCCAAAGGAACTACTTCACCATTTGGATTCAACACTTTGTCACAAGCGGCCAAGATGATCTCAGAAGCACCCTTTGTGTGAGCTCTTAAACCTCCTTCTGGAAGCTCCAACACAACTCCCATCCTCTTCTTCGTCGAGTTAAACGGCTCGACTTTCACGAGCTTACACGCTTCCCTCTCTGTTTGAGGATCACCTCCGAGTGAGAGACCAAACTCTAGTATAGCAGCCTCAGTTGGCGTACCCAAAATCTCTCTCTTTCCGTCTTTGTTAACCACAACTTCTCCACCGGTGTTGTTGAAGATCGATTGCACGAGCAGCTTAACGACATGTTGTGGGAGCTCAGAGCGTAGAGAAGAAGCATCTTCTTGATTACTCACCTCTTTCACATTCATGCATATGCATGATTTCACCACAGTCATATGATTGGTTGTTAGAGTTCCGGTTTTATCGCTGCAGATGCTCGTTGCTGATCCCATAGTCTCACAAGCAGCCAAGTGACGAACAAGCGCTTTATCATTCATCATCTTCTTCATGGCGAAGGCAAGACTTAATGTCACTGCAAGAGGTAATCCTTCTGGGACTGCAACGACTACAATGGTGACTGCTATCGCGAAGTATTCAAGAAGCTCTAAAGCATCGTCACCCGTCCAAGCAAAGGCGGAACCTTCTAGAAACTTCCGGCTAATGAGCTTCTGAACTAGAACTGCAAAGGTGACTACAGCAAATCCAAGGCCTATCTTTCCTATAATCGTTGCAACTCCGTTGAGCTTAACCTGCAACGGAGTTTCATCGTCCCCTCCTTCGCTCAACGTAGCCATTAGCTTCCCCCATTGAGTTCTCATTCCAACAGTAGTGACCAACATCTTACAAGTCCCATCTTGAACTTTAGTACCAGACAACAGAAATGGAGTTTCTGCATTAACCACAACCGGCTCACTCTCTCCGGTAAGGCTGGATTCGTCTATTAACACAGAGAAACCGTAGAGAAAAATCCCATCAGCTGGGACTTGATCACCGATAGCAAGATGAACAACGTCACCGGGGAGAAGTTCGTAGATAGACATCTTGTGTCGGTAACCGTTCCTCGTCACTTGTATCGAAATCCTCTTCTTCTCTTTGTCCAAATCCCTGAACTGCAAGGACTGGCTATAATCACTCGAAGCAGTGACAAACACGACGAGCAAGATGCTGGCGACGATGCCAAGGCCGTCGTGGGCGCCCTTAGGCCAGCCTTCGGTTGCTATGCCGACGATGAGGGAGACCAAGGCACAGACGCCAAGGATCATGAGAGTCATGTCATGGAGGGCTTCCCAAACGAAGATCCAAAAGCTTTTAGGCTCGATCTCTTGGAACTTGTTGATACCGTATATCTCTTGCCTGCGGTTGAGAGCCTCGGTGTCGGTTGTGGAGAGGCCGTTGGAGGCGTCGGTGGCGAGTTTGTCTACTATGCCGGTGACTCCGCCGTGGAATTTTAGCTTTTTGAGGTCGTGACCTTCGACTATGGAGCCTAACTCATCGGCGCAGATCTTGAAACCGGCAGCTTCGACTTCGGTAGGGACGGTGTAGTCGCTTAACTTCACGCCTGCTATGTAAGAAATAGGAGTTGGTGAAGACGATAATGGATGAAGAGGAGTTCATGTAGAAAATTGAATCACCTTTTATGAATTCAAAGGCAGCTTTGGAGACAAGAACCGCAACCCTCAGTTTCTCCTGAAATCATAATTTCTTTTCATTGGGAATATTCTAGAAGAAGGGGGGGGATCGAAAAGGGAATTACCTGATTGGTCTTGCGCATGGCAGCAACCTCATGACGCTTGGAGATATTGGCGGTGAAGCGGAAGCGTCGCTTGGGATTCTTGACGACGCCGCAAAGATCCCGCCACCGCTGCAACACCTCTGTCGACGAATGCTTCGGCTGCAGCTCCCATTTCTCACTCAGCAAACTCTCCATTTAATTTCAATATTTCTTCTTCTTCTTCTTCTTCTTGTGGAACGAACAAGTTGTTATGTTACGGCTTCATATAGTCGCCAAAAGGCTGATGAAGCTACGATGAATGCACGCAGCAATGTACACCAAGTTTCCGAGTATTTTCGAGAGGAGACGGATATCTCCAGTTGAAAACGATGATCCGGATTTATTGCAAGGTAAATTAGAAACACTTGGTTAAAGGTTTGCGTAGTAATGGATAATAACTAATTTATAAACTCTCTCCTTCCATCTTTCGCAAATTTCTTGGTACTTACTACGAAAAGTGCGCTCTGCTGCTGCTCTTCTCCACTCCATATACTCCTTCCACGTCGCCAACAAACTTGTCGGAAAATTTTCACATACTAAAAATATTTACATATATTTTTACAGTAACTAATCGTGTATCTTATATTTCAGAAAATATATTTTATAATTTTAATTATTTTTCTTTAGTTACAGACACTTTAATTTACAACCTCTTCTTCACCACTACACATTTCTCTTTGATCTCTTCACATATCTCTCAATCTCCATTTTCTGCAAAGCAGAATGAGCAAGGTACCAGGACTCTTCTCGGATATCGGCAAGAAAGCCAAAGATTTTACTTTCTCTCACATCCATTATTTGCATTCTCTTAATTAATTCTGGACATCAGGCGACATTTAATTTTTCATTTTGTACATCTTCTAACCAGAGACCTACCTCTCCGACCACAAATTTTCTGTCTCCACCTACGACTTTCTTGCTCGCGATAAAATTTCTCATGATTTGCAAATGAAATTTAGGATGCGAGTGAAAGAAGGGATCTCTTATCATCACTAGGTTTATTCGGTAAGCATCTCGATCTCTTATAATACCATACCGTCTTTTTTCTCGGAGTGTAGTGTTGACATCATCGACGGTGAGAAAAGGAGGCAAAAACAATTCTCTTGATGTCAAAGTTGATACAGAAACAAAAGTAACATCCTCAAACTATCAAATTCACACCCCTTTTCATTTGTCTAATCCCCTCTCTTGTCATGGCAGATGCAGCAACTCTGACTTTTAACGACATCATACCATCAACCAAAACCATTGCCTTATTCAAGTACCCAAATTATGAATCTGGAAAGGTGCTTTTTAAATCAAGTATTCCATCTTCCTTAGTTGTAATAAAAGTCTCTCATACCTATCGTGTTCTTGCTAGTGCAGCTGGAAATTCAATACTTTCACCATCATGAATCTTTAACTGCAGCTGTTAGTCCGAACCAAACCCCTCCCATTGATTTCTCAGCCACCCTCGGCACTTCAACCTTTGGCAAGTATCACCGTACCAAGCCGGATTCCTGTGCCTCCGATCATATTGTAAGTGTGGTGGTTCTGTTAGTTTTTTACTGTGGAAAGCAGGGGAGTTTTAGGAATTTGTTTTATGTAGGGGCGACAAAGGGGACACTCTAACAGCATCCTTCATACACTACCTAGATCAATCAAAGAGGAGTGCAGCTGTGGGAGAGATTGTGAGAAAATTCTCCACAAACAACAACACGTCAACTGTAGGAGGGTCGTACGCCATTGACAGCCTGAGCCTCATGGTCGACTAGGGACAGTTTTGTAGCACGAAGTGATTCCAAAATCACTTGTGACTGTATCGAGTGAGTTTGATACCAAGGCCTTAGACAAGACACCAAATTCGGCATCTGCTTTACTCTGAAACCATGAGAGCATATTGATCTAGCTAGAGTTTGAACAAATTCTTTTGGTTGTTTAAAGATGGGACTTCAAGAAGGCTACCCAGAATAATAAGCTACAGATTTAGACATAGACATGGGTATCTCTCACTAATGCAACTATCCTTTTCTATCATCGTATTCTTCAGACTAGAGCAAACATTTGTAATAACCAAATTCAAAGTAAGAAATTCCGTAGCAGATTTGGGTTCAAAAACATATCTAAGGCGCAAGAACTTCAGTGATAAAGAGAATTATAATCAAAATCAATCAATATAAAAGCGTCATAACGATTACCACCGAATCTCTCGGAAAGAAACAAAACTCACCAAAAGCAATATGGCATAACATGGTTCGTTTCATCAACATGAATCCAAAACTGAAAAGCAGTAATAGAGACGAGAATGTAAATGGATTAACCTAATCAATTGTCTGCATAATATCTTCAGCGGTGAACTTGGTGCCCTTGTCCTTATCCGCGGCGGCGCGGCCCTTGGCCTTGCGGTCGAGCAGCGATTTGCGGTCCTTATCGAGGCGGAGCTTGGTGACAACGACCTTGGAGGGGTGGATGCCGACGTTGACAGTGGAGCCGTTCACCTTCTCGCGGGTGATGCGCTCGATGTGGATGACCCATTTCTTGCGGTAGACTTGGACGACTTTGCCCTCGCGGCCCTTGTAGGTCCCACGCACGACCTGCACCTCGTCGTCCTTGCGCACCGGCATGGACCGGACGTTGTACTTGGACCGGAGGTCTCCGGACAGAGGCGCGCTCATGATGACGCGGCGGACGCTCGACGGCGCCGTGAAGTGGGCCTTACGGCTCTTGCGCCGGGAGGATGAGACTCGCGGGTTGTACTTCATTGTAGTCGCTGCCGCTGCTGCTCCTACGATCGGTCAATTTGGGTGGTGGTGGCTGCAACAATTAGGGTTTCGGGATATTTATCAAGGAATGAGACGGTGCCGTTTAGTATCAGGGTTTAGTTTTGGGCTGATAGGTAGAATTAGGTCTCGTTATATGTGATAGTGGGCCGGATCCAAATGGTGGATTTAGGCAACTTTGGATCATTTTGAGTTATTAGGTGTCTAATCTATTTTCGAGTTTTTTTAGTTGCAATAATTTATGTTTTTATTAGGTATTTAGGTCACCTACCCCAATAAATTCTTATTTAATTGTATCTGATTCAAAACTACGTAGTTTTGAATTAAAAAAATTGTACTATTTAATTATTAATTTTTATCCTCTCTTACGTTTTACAATTAGTAAATAAAACAGATAAAAATGAATCCCTTTTTTAATCTATAATTTTTTTAATTAAAAATTACGTAGTTTTAAATCGAACACCAATTGAACAAGAATTTATTGGACATGTGATTCTATCTCAGTATTTACAATAGGTTGTTTAAAGTTTATATGTTTACTTTGAATTGCATCAATTTCGAATTGATGGACTAGCGGACTCATTCAAGTAAATTAAAAAGAGATCATTTTCTAGATTGATTGAAGCCATACACGATAGTACTTTGGACACACTACAAAACAAACTATTTAAACCAATTTACAAGAGTTCCAAAACACCATTACAAACTATATTGGTTGATTTTTTGAATTTTGTTATTTATTTACTCAGAATTAACCGAATCGCTCTTATTTGCACAGATAGTTTGACCGCAAAATTGAGCATCGAAACGTATCAAATTTTCAATATAAATTTATATAGCATTGAACTACGTTACATATAGATGATAGTAATGTGTTTTATTTCTTAATTTTGATTTTGAGTAAGTGAGAAATAATGACTCAAAATTTATCACAAAACTAATTATTAATAAAATTGACCTAAAGTGGTTTTTAGATTGCTTTTAATGAACTAATCAATATTTAATCATTGTTTATTTAAGTATATAAATAACAATGAATACAACAATTAGTCTCCACCATAGATTTTATAGGTGAGGTGTTATTAGATTCCTAATAGGTAGCTTTCATATTTTAAGATTGCTATTCAGTCGGAATATCAGAAAGAGGAAATTGCTAATTTGAAAGATTTTTTGTATTACTTGGATAATGTTTAATATTAGAAAGAGGAAATAGTTAATTTGGATAATTTTTTGTATTACTTGGATAAAGGTTAATACAATTTTAATGATTTAACAATGAGCCTCACAAGACATTACTTATATAATCACCATTCTAAAAATGGACAACTGATATTAACTAAATCTAAGAATCTAGAGCTACCATCTATATACTTCTACCTTATTCTATTATATTCTATTCTATTCACATCCATACAACTTCACATAAACCTTGAAAGCCAAAGCCCTATTAGCCCAGACCCAATTCTTCAAGCCCAAGTTCAATTAAGCCTAAAATTGCGTCAAGTGAATTGATAAGCTTATTGAAAACGCATGTTTAGAAAAAGTATTTATTTATCAATATAACATGATTTGAAAAGTATTTGTCAAAGTAACATAAATCTATCAACTAGGATGCCGCATGTTTATTTTTTTTACTCATCACACCCTCTTTCTTTTCTTATGGTCTTTCTATACTCCTCTTTATATCTCGGTAAAAATAAAAAAATACTAGAAATCATAATTCCAAAATCCCCAAATTAAAAACCCTAAATCTCTTCATCTTTCTCCAAATCTGGAAGAGAATCTAGGTATTGTTAAGTTATAACATATTGTTCTCACTTCTCAACACAAGTATGTGGATAAATCTTCTAGGGAAAAACCTGGTTTAGGTTATTTATTATTCGAAAAAATTAGTTCCATTAGGGCTACTTGATGAACAAATTCTAATTCTCGCAAGTGCACGAATTGGTGTAATATCTAAGCTAGCAACTCTCGAGGTCGATCTCACAATGACTCAGTTGGGTTATAATTATCCTAATTATTTAACTATCTATTTGGTCCTAAACTTGGTTTAATTAATTAAAACTACTGAATTAAGAAAAAACAAGAAATTGAAAAAAGTAAAAACAAAGCGATTTGGCGGGTATGGCTTCAAGATTGGTGAAGAGTGCAGAGACTTAACAATCACTATGCTTAAAATGATTAATTCATCCCATTGTCTAGCTTGCAGTTATGAAGTACTTATGTCGGTTCATCCACTAAGGATTTCGAGATTTTGTATGATAGCGAGAACTCTCTAATCTATAATCCTAGGGTCAATCAAATGATCAAATCATGACTTTAAAGATCGTATCATGCTCAAGGATTCAGTACCATCTAAACTATTTCAAACCAATTGTGACAATCTAGATACTTAATTGTGGGGCTAACAGGTAACTAGGTATGATCAGTCGTATTAAATATTCCCTATATTCTCTATAATTATCTAAGATGATGACTGATGAGTCATTTTCGTACTTAATATTTCTTCCCGAAATGTCACATAACTGTGCAGGCGAGAAGCTTTGTGGGTAGTTTATGTAGGATTTTAGGATGACTTGGCCTGTGACGAGGACACGAAGTAGCAAGGATATTTTCCAACTTAAATGGCGTGTTCATGATCAAATTTGGCCAAAAATAGAAGAAGAGAGAAAGAGGGTGGATAGATAAGGAAAGATAGGATATTGCCTTATCTTACAAATCTTTCCTCATCCGAAGATTTACCCTAGATACAATCTTGATCAAGGAGCAACCATATAAAAAGGATGAAGAGGCGCGAGAATCAGAGCATTCATTCACGCTCACAACTTCGAAACTCTAAGCGCCGTTCATCCATTCCGCGAAGAGGAAATCCGACCGAAGCTATTTCAATTTTATTTCCCATGCATTTTCGAGAGTTTGAGAGGAAGAAGAACACCGTTTAATTCAACTTTTAATGTTTGAAGTTAGAATATACAATTTAATCCCGTTCGCTTTTAAGTTTTCATAGTTAGGAGAGATTGAAGATATTCGAATTAGTACTCTCGTTCTTTAGCTTTCGTTTCATACTTTAAATTCAATTCGTACTTCATTTTTGTGCTTTGGTTTCGTATTACTATTTTGTTCTTAAGTTTCATGCATGCTAGAATTAGGGTTATAAATGTTTGTTGCTCTATTTTGCAAAGTGTCTTGCTTGTGCAGTCGGGACGTTTTCGTGAGTAGCTAAATTTGTAGTGGTCCGGCGGGATGTGAAACACACACGTGATTAGTACATGAGGCTTAGCTGCTTATAATTATTCAAGATAATTTCAAGTTAATTCTGAATTAATTAATCTTACTAGTAACTTAGGCTTGATCACCCTATGTTTCACAGTCTGTAGCTAACTTAGTACTTCCATCGTTTCTCATGGAATAAGGCTATGTAAGTAGCAAGGTTATTCGAAAGAGTAATTGAATTAAACCGATAAGAGATTATTAGATGCCCAACATACGAGTAAGCTTCTATACTAGGCTCCCTTAGATCGATAAAGTTGTCTAGTTATTAAATCTATTGATTGCCCAACAACGTAAGTTGTAACTAGATTAGGGAAGTAGTCGTTTCGATGCCCAACATGACGACTATTGATTAAGTAAGTGGGAGCGATGACCGTGTCAGTTTGAGTTACGACGGTCTATAACTAATCAATTCTTGAGAATAATTAATATTAAATGCCGATGATTGTAAATATGTGTGTGTGGAATATTCTGTTGGACCTGTCTTTCAACTGCCAAGTAAATACATATCTATTTCAATTCAGTTTTTATTTTTCTTAGTTTAGTAAAACTCCAAAACTTGCGTGGTTGCTAACCAAAACACATAAGATAAGTAGAAAAATATCATGTCTAGTCTCCATTCCCTGTGTTCAAGACCCTGTTTACGATACTGAATTAATTATCAGAATTTGCAGGATTATTTGGTGCAATACAATGATAACGAAATTGTAATATCTAAGCTAGCAACTCACGAGGTTTATCTCACAATGACTCAATTGGGTTTTTAATTATCCTAATTATTTAACTATCTATTTGGTCCTAAACTTGGTTTAATTAATTAAAACTACTGAATTAAGAAAAAAAAAAGAAACTAAAAAAAGGTAAAAACAAAGCGATTTGGCGGGTGTGGCTTCAAGATTGGTTAAGATTGCAGAGACTTAACAATCACTATGCTTAAGATGACTAATTCATTCCCATTCTATAACTTGCAGTTATGAAGTTCTTATATCGGTTCATCCACTAAGGATTTAGGGATTCTATATGATGGTGGGAACTCTCTGATCTATAATCCTATGGTCAATCAAATGATCAAATCATGACTCTAAAGATCGTATCATGCTCAATGATTCAGAACCATCTAAACTATTTCAAACCAATTGTGACAATCTAGATACTTAATTGTAGGGCTAAATCGGTAATTAGTTATGATAAGTCGTATTACCTATTCCTTATATTCTCTATAATTATCTAAGATGATGACCAATCAAAATAAAGGACCATAGAGAAATTAAAAGCAAGCTCAACAATTCAGAATAAAATAATTCATCTATTTAAAATGAGGATAAAATGAGGATCTAGGTCAACACATCAATGTGTTCAATCAGACTGTTAGTGATCCCAAAAGAGTTAATATGAAACTCGAACACGAGGATAAAGCATTGATATTGTTAAATTTATTGCCAGTAACTTCCACATGTGAGAATCTAGTTACAACTCTTACATGGGGTAAGGAGACCTTGGAATTGGAGGATGTCACTAGTGCTCTACTAGCATTTCAAATGAGAAAGAAGGTCAGTGGCGAAAGTTCAACTGGAGAAGGGCTACTTGTAAAGGGTGATCATGAACGTGGTAGAAGTCAGACAAGGGGTGGGAAAAACAACAACAAGAAAGCTCACTCTAAGTCTAGAAAGTTCAACGACAATTGCTATATGTGGGAAGCAAAAGGGCACTTGAAGCGGGATTGTACTGAACGAAGAAGAATCAGGATAATGATAAAGGTCCTACAAAGTCAGCGAATGTAGTTGAAGAAAAAATCAGAATGTTCAGATGGTGGTGATGGTGACACACTTTCTATTTCATCATATATGAAGTACCGTGCAGGTTGGATTCTGGACTCAACATGTTCATATCATATAACGTCCAATCGTGATTGGTTTAACACCTACAAAATAGTATGTTCGGGTATTATTACTATGAGAAATGATGCTCCATGTCAAATTAGTGGCATATGTAATATTTGAATTAAGATATTTGATGGTGTTATTCTTACATTATGTGATGTTAGACATGTTCTAGAATTGAAGAGGTATTTAATATCATTAGGCTCTCTAGACTCACATGAATGGGGTTATAAGGCTAAAAGTGGAGTAATGAAAGTTAGCAAGGGTGCTCTAGTGGTGATGAAATGAGTCAAGGATTCAAGAAACATTTACAATTTGATAGGTAGTACAGTTGGTGGTGGTGTTGCATCTGTATAGTATGATGAAGATAGTACAGCCTTGTGGCATATGCATTCGGGCATATGGGTGAATAGGTTATCTTGAAGCTTCATAAGAGAAGTCTGTTAAAATGTGTGAAATCATGTAAACTTGAATTCTGCAAGTTTTGTGTTCTTGGAAAATATAGCACAATACAAAGGGCATTCTCGACTACATTCATTCTGATATTTGGGGGCCAGAAATTGGTGTTCTTGGAAATCGTGTAAACTTGAATTCTGCAAGTCGTTTTAGGTACACCAGAAATTGGTGAGCACAAAACTACAATGGCAAATAGACTTAGACGTACTATCATACCACCAGTGAGGTATGGATTTGAGGATTTGGCGGGTTATGTCCTTATGTTAAGTGATGATCCTTGTACTACTTGTACTACTTATGAGAAAGCTGTTGACTTGACGATCCTAATAAGGATAGATGGAAACGTGTTATGACTGAGGAGATGGAGTCTTTGAGCAAAAATAGTACCTGGTGGAGCTTCCTAAAGGGGAGAAGGAGATAGGATGTAAATGGGGTTTTAAGAAGAAAGAAGCAGTATCTGAAAAGAAGGGGGATTTGAGATTATTGATAGGGTCAACAAAATGAAAAATTTATTGATTAGAGAATTTGACAAGAAAGATTTAGGTGCAACCAAGAAGATTCTTGGGATGTAGATTCATAGAGAAATTGTGGTTGTCTCAGAAAAGTTATGTAGAGAAGGTGTTGTAAAGGTTTAGCATGGTTAAAGCTAAAACACAATTGGCATATCATTTTAGGCTGTCTACCTCACAATGCCCAAAAGCTGTTGAAGAAATTCAGGAAATATCAAATATACCGTATGCAAGTGCCGTGAGATATCTTATGTATGCTATGGTTTGTACAAGGCCAGACGTAGCACGAGTTGTTAATGTTGTTAGCAAGTATATGGCAAAACCGAGGAAAGAGCATTGGAATGCAATTAAATAGATTTTCAGATACTTGGCAAGCACTTCAGATTATGGCATCATGTTTGGACAAGAGAAAAATAGTTTATCCATTGTGGATTATGTCGATGCAGACTATGCGGGTGATTTGGATAACAGAAGGTTGACTATAAGATATGTGTTCACTTGCTGGAGGGCCTATTTGTTGGAGATCCATGATCCAGTCTATAGTTGCATTATCTACAACTGCGGTAGAATACATAGTAGCTGGAGAGGCGGCAAAAGAAGCTTTATAGCTTCAAGGTTTAGTTAGTGAGCTAGGTGTTCAGCAAGGTGGAGTTTTGTTGCATTGCGATAGTGATCCATTTGGCAAAGAATCAAGTGCACCATGCTATAACCAAAGACATTGATGTGATGTATCATAAGATAAGAGAGTTGGTTACTTCGGGTGATATTTTATTGGAGAAGGAACACATGTCTGAGAATGCAGCCACTATGTAAGAGGGGAAACGATGTTTGGACACTCACGACCACCGTGTAAAGGATTCCGACCGAGACTAGTTCATCAATTTCCATAATTTCAAACAAAATCGCCAGAAAATTTAAGTTCGAGTAGCAAACTTGCGTCGACAATTTCGGTCGCATCCGAAGTCCAATGACCCCATACGACCTATCAACACAAAGATTGTGAGACGACGAACCAAACAGCACAAGCCGCTTGGCCGGAGGTGGTCGGACGCACCGACGCAAGTGGCGGCGGAACCCTAACCAAAACTAGGGTTTCTCAACCAATTTAGGGCTTTTCGCTTTTCTGCCTCGATTTTCGTGCTATCAGACCAAATTATAATACAATTACAAGAAAAAAATTGAAATACATTGGCCCTATTATCTACTCGTGGATATTCTCATTAGAAAAACGGTACAATGAGGTCAAAATAGTGGCACGCAGGCCGCCCCAAACACGAAAAATACCCGAAAGCGATGGTAAAACCCTAACATGCCCCTATGAAAGTAATAATTAGAGCCTAAAACCTGATTCTGATACCAATTGAAAGATTACGATGGAAGAAATCGTTACCTTCCTCCTTCGTATTTTAGCGCTTTGATTATTGCTCGTGTTTTAGACCTTATGGTCTGTATCCTGTGTCTTCCTCTCTTTTGTGTGGATATAAACATGGGAGAAAAGATTAGAAAATTGCGCTCTTTTCTGAAACTCACGTTAATATCTTCTTAGCGTTTCTTTTCTAATAAGCTTATATCAGAAACGTGTGTGAGTTATATTTATCAAAGGTGTAATTAACCGTTAATAATTATGTTGCCCCTTAATAATTATATTGCTAAAGAGATTCAATTAATAATAATAATCAGTCCATAATATAATTAATAGTCATTGGACCACTTATTTATCAATTAATTAGCTCATCCAATTAATTCCAGAGAAATAATTCCCCAACTTTTTAATTAATGTATAAAATATATTAATCTATTAATAATCACACGAGAGTGGATTCAATAACCAGGCAACGTCCTTGGGCCAGACCAGAGATCCAATACAAGAAATATAGCATGCCTCAAATTAATGAATTATCTATGCTCAGCCCAGAGCAAAATTAATTAATAAACACGGATTCATTCCACTAGAGAATCCATGATGACTTACCCCTTTATCCTAATTTGAGCATGAGCTTGTATTTTAGACTTAATTGATCTCCGTATTTAAGAAATAAATATCCATTAATTAATTAACCTCACTGACAACTTAAATTAATTAACATCTTATTATATTCCTGAGTAGTACCACTCAAACTTATTAACACACCTGAATTTAATCAACCGACCGAGTTTAGTATGCTAATCCTTAAAAGTTCCTCAGGGGATATTATCAACCCAATTTACAGAAATACAGATGCAAGATATAGATAACCAACATGAGCTACAAATAACTACTTTTACCCAAGATACATAGATCCAGTCACGATGATATTCACTATAGTAAATCAAAGTGATAGATATCTACATGCACTTAGCTAAAATCTTATCAAACTTAAGACCAAATTAATTCACCGAGATCTTTGGTTCTCCACTAAGGTCAGCTAGGAGAACACATCTCACTGAGATCCATCAAAACACCACTTTTAGTATATCGGTATAGACAAGCGACCAAAACAAGCCACTTCTTATCTAAACTGCAGCTTAAACCGACAATTTGTCCTTAAGTTGTTTCAAATGTAATAACTACTTATATCTTGTTAGTTCAACCAATTGTGTAATCTTTTGTAATCTACAACACTAATCTAACTCTTATACAAGATAAATGACCAACATGCGCAAATATAATTAATCAGATAGGAGATTAAAAACAATGGAAATGAAAAACACATTGAATACAAACAAAAATGTTGCTTCCAAGATACAAAATTCAACACAAAAATCACTATAAAGTTCTCTAGAGAGAAGTTCCAATGCTACTAAAGCCAAGGTTAATAGATACTATAGAATCAATATAATCACCGTAATGTAGGAGTAAGCTCCTAGATTGGCCGTCTAGTTTAGAATCAAGCATCAGTTTGAGAATTTTCTTTTAGATTTCATAGAAATTGGGAATAGTTCCTTGCAAAATTGAATCAGTTTGAGAACTTTCGATTATCTTGAATGCAGGGGAAAAAAGAAGAAGATGGAAGCACCTGAAAGCATACCACATATGGTGAGTTTGAGTTAATAAGGTTCCCAATTGCTCTCATCCTCTTGTGCATTGATCTCAACATCTTCACGAAACCAAACTTTGTAGTT
The DNA here is from genome assembly GCA_028984105.1 of Lavandula angustifolia. Classification (NCBI taxonomy): domain Eukaryota; kingdom Viridiplantae; phylum Streptophyta; class Magnoliopsida; order Lamiales; family Lamiaceae; genus Lavandula; species Lavandula angustifolia. The sequence continues at coordinate 10,476,882 of CM054803.1, read as the reverse complement.
CAAGAATTTCCATGTTTTAGATTTGGAACACAAATGAGTTTCATATGGTGGTGTACAACTTCCATTAGTGTTAGAACCCCCACATTCAAACATGGAATATACAGCTAATACTATAGGTAAATTATTCATAGGAAAAAGGCCATTCTAAGTCCTATTGTTAAAGTAGCCATCAATTCAATTATATGATTCATATTAAAGGTTCCAAGAAACTATAACTTTGATACTTTCACCCTATTAAGTGAGATAAAAACAAATTATTGTATATAATCGAAATTCAAAACTATCAAAATCAATACATGAGATGAAATTGTAGCATGTAAAAAATATAGTGTTAAATTAGCCATGCATCAAGCCAATTCTATCAAAAACCATAGTCATGATAGAGAATCATAATCATATTCAATGGTTCGTGTAACATGCATTACAACATTAGAAATAATATTATTCAAGATTTAAAAGTTTAGCGTCCGACCCTGAGAACATTTAATCAACAAATGAAATTGCTAACGTGACTTTAGTTCTAATTCTTTTTTGCAATATAAAATAAAAGAGTAAGTAAAATAAATTTGGAAATGGCATAAAATTAGGCAATCTTTATTGCTCACACCTTTTCATAATTGATGTCCTATTTTCATTTCCTCGTCTATTTCAAAAAGAAAACATTTAACATTGCAGGAAGCAAAAGCACCGATTTGATTTTTTTTTGAATTTGACTTTATATTTATAGTCATAAATCAAAATCAGAAAACAAACACAATACACATATACTAAACTAATCGGAGCCACTTGTATGTATCACATGCATATACCTTTATGTGTATGGTAACAAATCTATCCATCGCTAACTTGATCAAGAATCTTCCTCCTAATTTTCGTCCAATACAAAGCTCTTTCGCGCATCTTTCACTATAAATCGCACGTCACCTTGCATCTCATACATGTGGCACATCTCTTAAACCTGCAAATTCGCCTCTGAAAGTGCTCTGATTGCCGAATTAGATAACTTTTTGGTCATAAATAACTAGGTACAAAAATGACTCATCAGTGTACTACACCACAAGGACATCAACATGTGGTAAATGTGATCCACTTTTTTGATGAAATTCTTATGATGTGGTACATCGTACACATAAAGGTATATAAATGTGACACGCCCAAACCTTTGTACTCCCTCCGTCCCTCTATTACTGTCCCCTTTGGTTTCGGCACGGAGATTAAGAAATATTGTTTAAGTGTATATTTTATGAGTTTCAATTGTATTAAAAATGAGCATATTTTTCGAGGAGTGGTTGATGGAAGAAATAAGAATTTATCCAAATTTTTGCAGGACATTGATGAGTCAATCAATTTTTTTCTTTTTTCTGTTTTTTTTTTCATATTGTATTTTAAGAAATAATCTTAAGTTTCCAAAAAGTTAAGTAATAAATTTCCGAGCATGGAGTGGAACGAAAATCGTGTGAGAGATAGATTTTTGGAGAGAGAGATTATGATAATGTGGGGATGTGTATTATGTAGGAGGGACCTACTTCATTTTTTGTTTAAGAATAGTTTTTGCTATTTTAGGAAATATTATAGTAATAACGGGACAACCCGATTAGGAAAATATGACAATAATAGCCGACGGAGGGAGTATAAAACAATAAATGCAACCCCATAATTGTGGTTGCACGCAGTGGCAGAACTAGGATTTTGAGATGAGGGGTTTACACATAAAGGTACACAAATATGACATACCCAAACCTTTTGTAAAACAATAAATACAACACCATGATTGTGGTTGCACGAGTGGCGGGCGGACCCAGGATTTTGAGAGGAGGGGTGCTAAATTATGCAAAAAATTAATAAAGAGGCTCGAACTCAAACCATCTTAAATTTTTCCAAAGGCACTAACCAACTACACTACCTACTAGAAATTAACTATTTTAGTACAAAAAAACAGAGACAAAATTAGGGTGCTATCCTTAACACAAAGGTGGTTCCGCCCCTGGTTGCACGGTTGGCACTATTGTTTTACCTGCTAATGGGCATATCATATTTAAAAATGAGTTTTCAAGAACCAAGGGCTCAAAATATATACATACCAGTTTGGAAATAAATTTCATGTAAAGCAATGTCGATCTTACTGATAGATGCACATGTTGGTAGAAGTCATCTAATTCCAGCGTAATTGCATGCCTCAAAGAACATAAGTGCCCTTTCACATACCTAGAGTGGAAAATAAGTAACAAAAACTACTGTTAGTTCGTTTGCAAATACTAAGTTTTAGTATATGTCAAATGGCGGGTGGGATGGAGTCGGAGGCGGCAGAGTTGAAGGCATTTACTGACTGCATTCGTTCGCAAATCACATGATCATTAATTGCAGTTATTTTCTGAATTAATATCAGTTGATGATCTTGTGAGGAGACGCATCCAATCGTATAATAACTGGAATGAAAAAAATTAAATGAAAAATAAAATAAATGCCAAGTCAATTATTTTCATGCACAACTGCACATTAAAATCTTCATACATTTTCTCTTTTAGTAGTATAGGTTAATAATAATAATAATTATTATTATTATTAAATGTATAGCTTTGAAGCATATATGATAAACTCTGATAAATTACTATTCACTAATCAAAAGTATAATTAATAAAATATGAAGTGGGTATATATATATAGTCTTAAAAACACAAATATTAAAATGATCCAGAGAAAGGTATCATCCCACCTGCTTTGATACTAAAATGGATATCAGATTTTAGGTATTCTACTACCATTCATACTCTTCAATCAATCCAACTTTTTAATAAAATACTCATTTATCTCTCATCAACCTCACAATCCACTATTTAATTTAATTTATACCTCCCATCAATAACACCCAACCAATCTAACTTTAAATTTTCTTTTGATTTATTTTAAACTTCTCTACTATATATAATATTTTTTTTTAAATTTAACAATTCATTTTAAATTATATTTAATTAGAAATTCTATTTAAAATACCTAATTAAAATTAAAAAATTATGACCATGCAAACAAAAAGTTTATACTCTCAAATTAAATATTACAAGAAGATAAAAAATACGTAAATCAAAATACATAGTCGAGCTACAAATAGATAAACGACATACGAAATGGATACGATCGAAGATTTGCAAATTTTACATAATTTACTGATTAGTGGCAAATTTTGACCATATATGTTCAATCAAGTCATTCCGAAGGGCGATATGAGCTTCTCTATTTTGAAGTTGGTCTCTGTTAACCATATGAGAGCGAAGACTTGTACTGCGTGAACTAGAGTAGTGAAACGGTTCATCATCTTTTGCTTGTACACTTGGAGGTACATTTGCAAGAAATTCTGCAATATCATAATAATTTAGATACGACTATCTTTCATCTTCTACTATCATATTGTGCATAATAATACAAGTCATCATAATCTTTCCCATCAAATCCTTGTCCCAAACAAGACATGGATGTCGAATAAATGCAAAACGAGCTTGTAGAACTCCAAATGCTCGTTCGACATCTTTTCTAGCAGACTCTTGGTGTTCAGCAAACAACTTGTTCTTTGGGAGATGTGGAGCAGTAATTGACTTAACAGATGCAGCCCATGATGGATATATGCCGTCAGTTAAATAATATGTTCGATCGTTTTGGCGACCATTCACTAAATAGCTAACCTTTGGTGATCGACCTTCTAAAACATCATTAAAAACAGGAGATCGGTGTAGTACGTTGATATCATTTCCCGCACCTGGCGTTCCAAAAAATGCATGTCATATCCATAAATCATAAGATGCAACAGCTTCCAAAATGATTGTTGGTACTCCACTTCTGCCTGTAAATTGTCCAGCCCACGCATGTGGACAATTTTTCCATTGCCAATGCATGCAGTCAATACTACCAATCAAGCCCGGGAAACCACGTTGTTCCCCAATATTGAGTAGCCTTATCAAATCTTGCTCATTAGGCCTCCTGAGGTACGTGGCACCGAAGCAAGAAATGATACCTTCTACGAAATGTATGAGAGAGTCCCTTGGCACAGTTTGACTCATTCGTAAATATTCATCAATGACATCAGTTGATGTCCCATATGCCAACACTCTCATGACACCAGTACATTTCTGTAACGGTGAAAGAGATTGTCTGCCGGTGGCGTCACGCTTCTGCTGAAAATATTCGTCATGAGCAGTAAGGGCCTCCACTCGGAACATTTCTGGAGTATACATCGGTTGATCTCCAAAATAGTCGACCATCAAGCGCTCCGCACCAATCTCGCGTTATCTGTTAAGATACCTTCTCCTTCTGGCTGCAGGTCTCCGAGAGCCTTCAGTCACATTGAAGACCATGAAATTGACAATGATGTCATTAATTTGACGATTTTGTTGTTGAATCTACTGCCACCATTGGTTAAATTCTGGGAGTTGGAAAGAACTTTCATTTGAATCTGAGTCGGATGAAGAGCTTTTGGAGTTAGACATTATTATGAAGAAGATAAAATGAAGAGAAAATAGCAAATAGATAGTATGTAAGAAATAATGATAGGTAATGTGCATATTAAATAGAGAGACGACATTGGATTCCACTTCTTAATAAGTTTGATGATAGTATTGTCTTGTCATTTTCAACATGTGAGATTGTATGCATTCCAAAATGTTTTTGTCCACTTTTGAACAACAATAAATTTCCCATGTGAAGTGGATAGCAATAATTTTCCTACTTTTGAACACCAATAATTCGTACATGTATATGCATAGGATTCTATAAAGTGGATATCAATAAATAAGCTTTTGGGGTGGTATATTGTTTCATTTTTTCCTTATTGTATTTCAATTTCGGTTTGATCTTTATGTATTAGAATGTAAAATTGGCATATAATATTAATAATTAATATAATAAATGAGTATATATTGATATATACAACTAATATATAATAGTGAAATTAGTTTATTTCTTGAAGTATGAATTCGTACATCACATGTATTCATCACCTTTTGTAATTATTACCACCATTGTCTTGTTATTTTCAACATGTGAGATTGTATGCATTTCAAAATATTTTTGTCCACTTCTGAACAACAATAATTTTCCCATGTGAAGTGGATAGCAATAATTTTCCCACTTTGAACACCAATAATTCGTACATGTATATGCATAGGATTCTATAAAGTGGATAGCAATAATAAGCTTTTGGGGTGGTATATTGTTTCATTTTTTTCTTATTATGTTTCAATTTCGGTTTGATCTTAACAAGTGGATAACAATAATTTTTTCCTTTATTCTCTTTGAATTTTCTAGGCATTAATAAACTTTTTATTTCATTAATGTGTTTTCTAATTCTAACATAATAAATTAGATTACAAATAATAAACTAGATACATAGCAATATATTAGATGACATAGAAATAAACTAGATTACATTGAAATAGACTAGATTACATGGAAATAGACTAGATTACAATAAACATAAAAAACACATAAAACTAAACATAAATAAGACTTACATAAGAAAACATATTCATTTTCCAAATACAATTGCTCGTAGTTCAAGTTTTATCTCTTATTCTTCAGGAGATAAATTGTCTCTTGCCATCAGTGCAAGCAACATCTTTTTTTTTCTCTTCATATTTTGACGTTCCATCTTCTTATTCATCATTTCCATTTTCTTACTCTCAACTTCTAACCTTTGGCGCTCCAACTTGAGTTGAGCATTCGACACATCTCTAATGCATGCAGTCTCATTGTTTTTAAAGACTATGAGAGCACGAAGTTGTTCAGCAAATTCATTAGTACAATCAGATTGAGATGCCTTATCTTTTGCTTTTTTCTTCGTCTTATCTCTTCCGTCGGGACAGGGAATCGTTGATGATCTTGTATTGGAAGTATTAGGGTTGGAAGGGACATAATACCCCCTATCTTCGGAAGTCTTAGATCGTTTTGAACTACCACCACTTTCTCGATCCTCTTCAACTTGATTTTCAGGATAGTCATGTGGTGCACCAAAAGTTGAATATAAATTCCACTTGGGACATTTACACATAACTTCATTGACTACAACCAAATCCTGGAACTTGCTGCCACCTGATGAGTCTAATTCGTACTATACAAATTCTGTCTGTTTTGGCGCCCACCTGGCCAGTTGAACCGTATTTTCTGTGTTGCCTTGCAGATTTTAGTGCTGACATGGCGATGACAAGATGCTGAGGTGGCAGACACGAATTTAGGGCTAAAAGATTGATTTTTGGACGAAATTATAGAGAAGGAAGGTGGAGGATAAGGAAAGAGATGATATGGAAAGAATTAGATATGATTTATCTAATTAATATCTTTCCATATTGGATATAAAAAACCCTACTTCTACAAGGAAAATGAGTCGCCTTATATATAGGAGAGGAGACGAACGGAAATCAATATCATCTTTACACCATTCCGCGCATGAGATCAGCGAGAGAGAGAACCGAGATTTGGAGATCATCAGATTTGGAGACACAAACATTATTTTGCTTTCATTTCTTAGTTTAGATTTGGAGTTTTCGACTTTGCTTATCGTTTGGATGGTTTGAAATCCTTCGAACTGGTATTTTCAGATTATCAAGATTTAATTTCGTTTGCTTTCGTGTTTAATTCAGTTCGTCTAGTTGTTATAATTTCCGTGCATTAATTTCTGAATTTCAGCATGTTTAGTGTTCTGTCCAGTAAACCGGTCCGCCTGGCCAGTCGGGCCGATATCCGTGACTAAGTCATTTAGGGCCGACGAGATGTGAAACACACACTACCAATATTTCGTGAGACTAGGGCTTTATAATTAATCACTTAGGTTCCGAATTAATCTAGATTAATCAATTGAATTAGTTAATTTAGGCTTGATCACCCTATATTAGTTTAATTCATAGCTAATTTAGTACTTCCATCGTTTCTCGTGGGATTAGGCTAAATAAATAGCACAATTATTCTTAGAATAATAGGATTAATTTGGTAGGAGACTATTAGATACCCACCATACGAGTAGACTCCTAGATCGGGTTCCCTTAGTTCTTAAAGCTGATTAGGTATTAAATCTATTAGTTTCCCACCAACGTAGGTTGCATCTAATTTAGAGAAGTAGTTGTTTCAATGCCCACCATGACGATTACCGAATAATTAAGGGGGAATAGGGGGGTGTGTCAGTTTAATTACGGCGTCCTACAACTGATTGATTTATAGAGATTAATTTATCTTTAGTGTCGATGATTGATTGTGTGTGTGTGAAACATCTTGCTGGACCCATTTTCTTTGCATAAGTTTATTCCGTATTCATTTCATGTTATTTACTTTATTGTTTTAGTTTAGAAAATTCTCAAGACTTGCGTGGTCGCTAACCAACCCTATAGATTAATAGGAATTTAATGTTAAAATCTTCGTTCCCTGTGTTCGATACATGTTTGCTATACTAATTTAAGTTCTAGCATTTTGTAGGATTTATTTGGTGAAAACAACGATCACCACCACCTGCTGCGTAAAATACATGAGATTCTTTCTCAATATCTTTTTGGCTCATTCCACTTCTTTTACGAGCATATGCTTCTCTGCAAGCAGCAACCCACTTGTTTGCATTTTCGTTATGTCGTTTCCAACGACCTTTCATTGCGTCAATGTTTCTTACGCTGAGTTCATCCAGATTGTTTGCTTGCTTCTCATTGTACATTTGATGAACACGTTTTCATAAGGTGTCTCCTCTTTGATGTTTACCTTGTATAGCATCTTCGCTAATGAAAACCCAACTTGACATAAGAGCTACATCTTCTTTCACACATCAAACATTTTTTGGACCCCTTGAATTTTTATTTGGACGTTGTTCATCGGGAAACAAACCGCGAGAAATATTTTGGGAAGAAGACACGAAATGAGAGGCCGGAACTTGGTTCAGATTTGGAGAGAATTGAGAATTTGGATAATATTGGGAGTTTTGTTGATACTCGGAATTGAAAAATTGTTCGAAATTGGAAAATTGGTTTAACCATGGAAAATTTGGTTGATTTGGATACATAATGTGTGAAGAAAAAAGTGATATTTGATTTGTTGTTGAAAGGGTGAAAGAAAAGAGAGGTTTTTTTCTTGGTGAAAACATATAAAAATTAGGTTCTATTTATAGAGGAAAAAAAATTATGAATTTTCGTATAATTTTTATTTGATTTTATAAATAATTAATTAAAGATATTACAAAAATAAATTTAATTAAACATAAAAAACGTGGCACCAACCGAGTGGTGCCACGTGGCGATTTCACAACCACTTAATGATAGTCAACAGTGCCACGCTTTTGAGGCGGCAGACAACCCTAGGTTGGTCTGACCGCCTCATTTGTTTTTTTTTTAATTTATTGTTTTTGTGTTTTCTAGGTCGGTGAGTGCAAAATCATTGATGGGTATAATCTTTAACTCCTTGGGATTTCATTTTGTTAGACTGAGCTAGCTCTGTCACTCTCACTCGAGGTGATTGATTGTGGACTTTGGCACCGGGTTGTTGCTCTTTGCCAACTTTATTTTTAGATGTTTGCCATGTTTTTTACTTTCTGTATAGGTTGGTTTGGCAAGTTTGGCAGCCCTAGATTGAATTGTTCTTTCTTGGATATGACCAAGTAGTATATAACATATTTTCACAGTGCATATGGAATTTTTATTGATAGAAAAAGATTTGATTGATTAAGACTAGACAAAAAGTTTGAGAATCCAACCGACCGACTAACTATATTGAAATTGTACCAAATAAAGGTTCATCGAACCATTTTTTGGTTATTGATTATTATTTTTCATGTTTTCCTAGTTAATCAAACTACATGTTTTTTTTTAAATTAAATGAGTGGTTAACTGCACCATGCTTACTCCTAGTATTGACAATGATCGAGTTTAGATTGCTTTCTTGGCCTAGAACCCTTAGATATATCAACGCGGATCTTCTGGCCCATTTATGAAGGACCACTCGGTGGCCCACCAATCACGCGGCGCCACGCGTGTATTAGTGGGCCACCCTTGCATTTAAAAAATATTTAAGTTATAAAAGGGTGGCCCACCAATGCACGCGTGGCGCCGCGTGATTGGTGGGCCACCAAGTGGTCCACCCATTATGGGTCAGATGATCTTCTGGCTAGATATATACAATTCGGATTTTCTGGCCCAAAATTGGTGTCCCATTAGGTGGCCCACCAATCACGCCATACCACGCGTGCATTGGTGAGCCATGTTAGCAATAAAAAAATATTTTAATTTTAAAAAGGTGGGCCAATGCGTACGTGGCGGGCGTGATTGGTGGCCCACCGAATGGGCTACCATTTTTGGGCCAGATATCTTCTGGCAGATATATACGATGCAAAACAGAAGTTGTTATATCTTGATAAGAAACTTCACTGCGAAAATACCAATGGGAGAATTAAATGACATGTCCGTACGTAATAAGACAGAGTTGTGCACATCATAGCTAAACTGTTACAGACATGTTACGGTATAAACAAACCGTTGTGCAATAAGTAAGTGTTACAGAAGAGTATAACATACAAATCCAGACGATCAAACGGATAGACTTGACGACTGTCAGCAAGGCGGTAACACTATTATTTCTGAATCTGACATGCGGTAAATTGTACACCAACTGTATATTTTTCAAACGGGCGTTTGCTCCCGCCATCATGAAGGAGGGCCGTTTTTTCTTTTTTCTTTAAGTTTGGGTCTCGGTAGTTAAATTGGGATCGAGTGACAGCAGGAGGAATGAATGAATTCAATCAAGGCTGGGGCGCAACATTTATGATTCCCCCACATACTCGTAGTTAATGCACCAACACCCCCAATATCAACCCCCCCCCCTACATGGAAACAATATCAACTCCTTTTTCACGCAACCTTCCTTTTTCTGAGAGAGAGAGAGAGAGAGAGAGAAAAGGGGGGTGGAAATGGATTTGGGAGTGAAGGGTTGGAATGAACTGGGGATTGTTGGCACAATCCATGAAGAAGACGAAGAAGAAGATGAAAATTCCGCCCTATCATCATTTTCCACTTTACCTTCCCTCGAATCTTCCCCTTCTCCCAATCCACAAATCTCCAAACCACGGTACGTTTTTCTTCTCTCTCTTCAATTATGTGGATCTCTTGTTTATTTCTCATCTGTTTTTGTTTTTCTCAATCTGATTTACGCGTGTGTTGCTACAGATCATTAGGTAGGAAGCAGGATCCAGATGTGGTTATTTACGTTCAGAGCTCATGCTTTCGCCTTCACAAGGTATTTTCTACCTTTATTTTCATTTTGAACTGGAGAAATGCTTTTCTCTATTTCTGGTATAAATTTTAATTAAATTAGACCATAGATTGTGAATTCAAGTTTATTTTGAAAAATGTAGGACGCTCCTACAGATATTACCACAAGCTCGAATCTTAACAAAATTAGATATTCTAATTTGTTAGACGCCATGCTCGAAAATGCTGTCAAAAGTTCGCATCCACGACATATATTGATAAAGTCAAAACTCTGGTTACCAAAAAAGAAAATAAAATATTTTGATTTGATTTTGTATCATTTGTTAGAAACTCATTTTCTGTACGATAACTGGTTGTTAAAATGTTACACTATCATATCATACTGGCAATAAAATGAATTAGTAATTTTAATATGAATACATATTTGGTTCAGGAATATGAACTTGTTTTTCTATTTTACCCGAGAATTAAATATTTGTGTAGTAGTTCGTTAACGAAAATAAATGTGCAATGAGAGGCCCTTTTCAAGAGCATTAAAAAGTGATGCTGCATTCACTCCATTTCGCAGCGAGCATTGATAGCCAAGAGTGCCTATTTGAAACGTCAACTGACGGAATTTTCCGAAATAACCCTCTCCCCGCCGTTAAACATAACTGCTCAGACCTTCTCCTTGGTAACGGACTTCTGTTACGGCACCCACGTCGCCGTGACTCCGTTCAACGTCGCCGCGCTACGGACTGCGGCGGAGCTGCTCGGCATGGCGGAGAGTAGCGGCACTGAAGGCGAAAACCTGCAGGAGATAACGGAGGCTTATTTCTGCCGCGTCGTCGCGGTGAACAAAGAGTGCGCTTCCATTGTGATGCAGACGTGCTTCCCGCTGCTTCCGGAGGCGGAGACGGAGGCGACGCTCGTTAGCAGATGCATTGAGGCGTTGAATTTGGCGGAAGGCGATTCCGGCTGTTTGGATGGATTCAAGGATGTACGAATCGACGATCTGAAATTGATTTTGGAATCGGCGAGTCAGAAATTGACGGATTGTCATGATCTGCTTTACATAATCATTGACGTTTATCTCAAGGTATGATCTCTCTAATTTCTGCACGATCGATTTTGTAAATAATTTTTCGCAAAATTGATTTTCCGGTCTGTGCAGGAGAATATCGGAACGACGTCGGAGAACGAGAAGATCCAAATGTGCAACTACATAGACTGCAGCATCTTATCGCCGCGTCTTTTGATGCACGCCGTCCAGAATCCACGGATGCCGTTACGATTCGTCGTCCAAGCCATGTTTCTCCAGCAACTAAACACGCGCCATTCCATTATCTCCGCCGCCGACAACCACCACCACCACCACCGCCGCGAGAAAAAGGAGCCCTCCGCCACCACCCTAGGGGCGATCCTCCAGAGAGATGCAGCTCTCCGGCAGGTTTCGCAGATGAAGGCCGTCATGACGGCGACGAATTCGCGGATTCAGACCTTGGAGGAGGAGCTGAGCGGCATGAGGAAGCTTCTCAATGAATCCGAGAGCATAAAAAATCGGATTGATTCCGGTCGGTCTGCTAGTTTCCGGTTCAGTTCTGAAGCCGGCAAGATTGAAAGAGGCCAAGTCGGGTCGGTTTCTTCGTTGAGTTATCGCGACGTTGCTAACAAAGTAACATCGGAAGGGTCGTCTTCGTCGGAGGGGAGTCCGAGTGTCGAGAAGAACATCGGCCGGAGATTGATCAACGGATTGAAGAGCGCTTTGCGTTTCCAAAAGATGAAGTGTGAGAGCAAAGGGCCGATTAAAAGAGAGGAGATCATGGAAGATGAAGATTCAGTCATAATTAGAAAAGATCAAGCCTTTCATAAGCGCACTCGCTCTCAATTTTAACTGTAATAAAATGTTAGTATATGTGTAGTTTATTAAGATAATTTCTGCATTTAATTCCATAATTAACATTTCAATTCAATTTGCCTTAGTTTATTTATAATGATTAGACTGTTTCGATCCATAATAATAATTGCTTCTGCGAACAAAATGACGAGTTGTCAGAGTTTTTACACAAAAAAATGAAAAATAGTAATTATGTTATAAATTAAATAGAATTAGAGAATAATAGAAAATATGAATGAAATGTGTATTATTATAAGGGTGGAGATTTTTATTTATAGAGTTACAAGATGTGTTAATGGGTTTTTAGGGTTTATACATGGTCATCATATATATGGTAAATATACCCATAAATATAATTATAACACTCTCCCTTGACTGACCATCCCTAAAAAAAATGATGTCTCATTAAAACCTTGCCAGAAAAACTAAATGAGATAAAAATTGGTCGAAGGAAAAATAGTACAGTTGCTCCCCCTCAAAATAATCATTATAGATCCTTGAGTCGGCGCATGCCGATTTTGTGTACCAACTTCTTGAATGTTGACGTTGATAATGCATTTGTGAATAAGTCTGCTAGATTATCACTCGAACGTATCTGTTGGATGTCGATGTCGCCATTCTTTTGAGAAATATGTTTTGTTCGATCGCATATGATGTAGCCTCCCTTTAATTGCGTGATACAAGCGGCATTGCCTTCATATAATACCATTGGATTGTCCTTTGAAAAAGCCAATTCGCATGACTCTTGAATATGACTCATCATATTTCGTAAACACCCACATTCTCGACTTGCTTCATGGATTGCAATTATTTCAAAATGATTCGAGGATGTTGTAGTCAAGGTTTGCTTAACGGATTGCAATTATGTGGATCGGATAAATAACTGGCATCTGCATACCCTACTATAGAATAATCAGAACCTTTTGGATAGTGTAATCTAATGTCAATGGTCCCCTTTAGATAACGCAAAATGTGCTTAACACCATCACAATGTCTTAAAGTGGGTGCAAGGCTATATCTTGCAAGAAGATTTATAGAAAAAACTATATCTGGTCTTGTGCAATTAGCTATATAAATCAATGCTCCGATTGCACTAAAATATGGTACTTCAGGACCAAGTACCATTTCGCCATCTTCAATAGGTTGAAATTGATCTTTATGCACATCAAATGTTCTAACGACCATTTGTGAAGGTAATAGATGCATGTTATTCATATAAAACCGCTTTAAAAAATTTTTTGTGTATGAGAATTATGAACAAATAGTCCTTTATGGACATGTTCAATTTGCAAACCAAGACATAATTTTGACATTCATAAATCCTTCATCTCAAATTCATTTTTCAAGTATTCAACAATTTTATTGAGCTCTTCAGGAGTCTCAATTAAATTCAAATCATCTACATAAACTGTTATGATTGCAAATCCATTGTCAGTTTTCTTAATGAAAACACAAGGACAAACATCATCATTTTTGTATCATTCTTTCAAGAGATATTCGCTGAGCGTTATACCACATACGTCCAAACTGTTTTAACTCATACAACAACTTTTGCAGTTTAATTGAAAACATGCTTTTGGGTTTTGACTTTATGCTTCAGGAAATTTAAATTATTCCGGGATTTTCATGTATATGTCACTATCTAGTGAACCATATAGATATGCAGTTACTACATCCATTAGGCACATTTCAAGTCTTTGAGACACAACTAAACTGATCAAAAACCTGAATGTTATCGCGTCCATTACTAGAGAGTATATTTCTTCATAATCAATTCCTGGTCTTCGAGAGAAACCTTGTGCTACGAGTCTTGCTTTGTATCTCGTAATTTCATGGTTTTCGTTTCTCTTTCTGAAAAACACCCATTTGTATCCTATAGGGATAACATTTTCTGGAGTTTGAACTACATGTCCAAATATTTTCCGGCTTTATAGGGTATTTAATTCACCTTGTATGTCTTCTTTCCACTTTGGCCAATCATGTCTATTTTGACAGCCTTTAACAGACCACGGTTCAGGATCCTCATTTAGAACATCAAGAGTCATATTAAAGGCGAATTTATTGTTCACGACGATATTTTCTCTCTCCAATATCTTAATAAAAGATATGTAATTGATTGAGATCTCATGATATTTTCTCTCTCCAATATCGTTCAGGAACTACATGATTTTGATCAATTATTTCCGTTATTATTTGATTCATGTCTTATGCCTTTCTTTTTCTGGACACGTGAATCTTTGGAACCAATTATTTCCGTTATTCTTTGACTACGTTTTTTACGGACTTTAGATTCATTTGCTGTCAATGTTGTTTTTCTTCAGGGACACTAATTCTAGCAGGTGTATTGTCAGCAAGTATATGTGATAGTGTCACTTTTCTTGTATCTACGAAAGCATCATGAATTTGATTTGCAATCTTTTGCAAATTAATTATTTTTTTCAACTTCTTGTTCACATTGGTTACTTCTGAAATCAAAATGTGACAAGATTTTTTCATTCCAAGAGATTTCCTTTTGTTTTTCTAGATGTAGGCTCATTTCACCTAAAGTTGGAAATATCATTTCATCAAAATGACAATCTGCAAAACATGCAGTAAATAAATCGTCCGTTAAAGGTTCAAGATATCTTATGATCGATGGCGAATCAAATCCAACATATATCCCAAGCCTTTGTTGGGGACCCATTTTCGTACGTTGTGGGGGTGCAATTGGAACTAGGACATCACAACAGAAAGTTCGTAAGTGAGAAACATCAGGTTCTCTACCAAAAATAATTTTCATTGGAGAAAGTTGTTGGTTGGCTATTGGCCAAATCCGAAATAATGATGCAGCATGCAATATGTCATGACCCCAAGCCGAAATTGAGAGTTTTGATTTCATAAGTAATGATCTAGCAATAAGTTGAAGACGTTTAATAAACGCTTCTCCTAAACCATTTTGTGTATGAACATGAACAACCAAGTGTTCAATCTCAATCCCAATAACGATGCAATAACTATTAAATGATTGAGACTGAAACTCACTAGCATTATCAAGATGAATCCTCTTAATTGGATTGTCTGGGTGAAGGAATAATAGGTTTATAGTAAGGCTACCTTCCTCCTGGTGTGTTGTCGCGGCTCCGATTGTTGCTCCTGTGTCAGATCTTCTGATCTGTGTCCCGGCCTTTTTCTCCCTCTGGGTGGTCAGAGATCTGAAGAAAATAAATTTATTCTCTCTCTATAAACTCACGCCTATTTCGAAAATAAGAATGAATTCGTGTGAATTTCTGAACTGAATACTAATATATATAGGCTTCAAAAACCTATATAATATTAATATATTTGTAGCCCATTAATTTAATTATAATCCAATGGGCTTCTATTAAATCAGCCCATAATATAATTAATTAATTTATTGGGCTACTAATATTTATCAATTAATTGGTCCAGCCAATTAATTCCAGATAAATAACATTATTAAATAATGTAAAAATACATTAATCCATTAATAATGAATTCCCGAGAGATAATAAATTACTAGGCAACTAATTGGGCCGATCGGGGATCCAATACAAGAAATAAAGTGGGCCTCCAATTAATTAATTATCCATGCTCACCCCGAGCAAAATTAATTAATTAACACAGATTCATTCCACTAGAGAATCCGTGCTGACTTACCCCTTTATCCCAATTTGAGCAAGGGCTTGTATTTTAGACTTAATCGATCTCCGTATTTAAGATAGAAATATCCGTTAATTAATTAAGCTTACTGACTGCTTAAATTAATTAACATCTTATATTCCCCGAGTAGTACCACTCGACCTTATTAACACACCCGAACTTAATCAACCGGCCGGGTTTAGTGTGCTAATCCTTTCGAGTTCCTCAGGGGATATTATCAACCCATTCCTGGGATACGGCTGCAAGATACAGACAACCAACCTGAGCCACAAATGACTACTAACACCCAAGATACGTAGATCCGGTCGCTCATTGGACGTTCACCATAGTAGGTCAAAGTGATAGATAGCCAAATGCACTCACCGAAGTCTTACCAAGCTTAAGACTAGCTAAGTCACCGAGATCTTGGTTCTCCACTAAGGTCGGTTAGGAGAACACATCTCACCGTGATCCGTCAATACACCACCTTAAGTGTACCAAGAAAAGACAAGCAACCTAAGACAAGCCACTTCTTATCTAAATCGCAGCTTAAACCGACAACTTCATCCTTAAGTTGTCTCACTGTGTGTTAACTGTTTATATCTTGTTAGTTCAACCAATTTGTGTTGTCTTCTGTGATACCCGACACACCACACAAATCTAACTTTTATACAAGATAAAGGATAACATGTGCAAATATACATATTTATCAGATAGGAGAATAAGATAGTGGTAAGGGCAAAAACACATTGTATACAAGCATAAAAGTGCTTCCAGTATACAAAATCCCAACAATTCTCCCACTTATACTAAAGTAAACTTTTAGTATACAATGGGTCTATATCTCAGCTATCTAGGTACAAACTAGTACCCAACTATATCTTAGCTATCTATCCTATCTATCACGACATCTTCTCCCACTTATACAAAAGTTTCTGTAGTCCTAAGTGGGGCATCTCTACCATCCCAAAGCCACGAACATGCTTCTCGTAAGCCGAGAGTGGTAAGCTCTTCGTGAAAGGATTAGCTAGGTTGACTTCAGTTCCAATTTTGTCAATCACCAGGTCACCTCGATTTACGAATACTCGTATAATATGGTACTTCCTGTCTATGTGTTTAGACGCCTTGTGAGATTTAGGTTCCTTAGAATTTGTCACTGCACCCGCATTATCACAATAAATCGTGATCGCCTTAGGCAAATTCTGAACAATATAAAGATCTTGGAGGAAATTCTTGAGCCAAACTGCCTCTTTTGAAGCTTCTGAAGCAGCCACATACTCTGCTTCCATGGTTGAGTCCGCAAGGCATTTCTGCTTTACACTCCTCCATGAAACGGCTCCACCTCCCAAGGTAAACACATAACCCGAGGTAGACTTCTTCTCGTCTGACTGGTCAGCCTGGAAATACGATTCTGTATAACCCAAAGACACTAGACTGTCTGACTGGTAAACAAGCATATAATCTCTAGTCCGTTTAAGGTACTTGAGAATATACTTGACCGCAGATCCAAGATTCCTTTCCGGTGGTTAGGCGATATCTTGAGACCATGCCTACGGCATATGAGATATCTCGCTCTTGTACAAAGCATCGCATACATGAGGCTACCGGCGGCGAAGCATATGGTACTTGCCTCATATTTTCTATCTCTTCGGGCGTTTTGGCACTGATTCTTGGATAGAAAAATGCCATATCTGAAAGGTACTAAACCTCTCTTGGCTTTTGCATGCTAAAACGAACAATAACAGTGTCAATGTAGGACACTTGTGAGAAGCTTAACATCCTTTTTCTGGCGATCTCGAATAACCTTGATCCCAAGGATGTAAGCAGCTTCACCTAAGTCCTTCATTTGAAACTGCTCGGATAACCACGTCTTTACGTCTGATAACACTTCAACATTATTGCTTATGCGAAGGATGTCATCTACGTAAAATGCAAGAAACACCACTGATCCGTAAACACAAATACGTTACACACACCTCGTTAGGACAGGATACAAATCCATAGGATTTGACTACTTCGTCGAAAACGCTGGTGCCATAACCGGAAATCTTGCTTAAGTCCATGAATAGACTTCTTAAGCTTCCAAATTAGATGCTCTTCGCCCTCCTTCACATAACCATCTGGCTGTTTCATGTAGATGTCCCTACCTTTTTCAAGGTGACCGTTTAGGAATGCGGTTTTGACATACATTTGCCAGACATCTAGGTTCATGTGAGCTGATATGGCAAGGAGAATCAGAATGGACTTGATCATTGCTACAGGCGAGAAGGTGTCTTCATAATCGATACCTTCTTTCTGGGTAAAACCCTTCGCCACTAGCCTGGCCTTAAACGCCATGATCTCTTCATTCGGTGCTCTCTCTTTCTCTTGTATACTCACTTACTACCAATAGCATTGCAGCCCTCAGGTAGTTCAGTGATCTCGTATACATCCATATCAGTTATGGACTCAAATTTCGAGTCCATGGTGCATCTACATCTCCCACTGCTTCGTTGTAAGTCCAGGGATCCACGGTATCTTGTTCATCTGCCGAGAGATAATCAAACGTCTCCCTAGTGAACATACCGATCAGGTGTAAATATCACCCTCCCACTACGTCGAACAGTGTTAGGAGCTGTGTTAACAGATTGTGCAGTTACTCGTGGAGTGCTATCTTGCACTACTGGCTGTTCAAGTGGAACTCGACCACCTTATAATTCTTCAAGGATGATGTCGACTCGAGATTTATGGTTACTAGTGTAATCCTCTTCTAAGAACCGAGCGTTAGGGCTAACAACGATCTTCTGTTCTTTAGGATCATAAAAGTATCCACTCTTCGTTTTCTTCGGATGCCCTATGAACAACATCACTTCTGAACGTGATTCCAATTTGTCGGCCTACCTATTCAGCACATAAGCAGGATAACCCCAAATCCTTAAGTGGTGCATACTGGGTTTGTGCCCGCTCAACAACTCGAAAGGGATCTTTTGTACCGACTTGGAAGACACACGATTCAGCAAGTATGTTGCAGTCTCTAGGGCATATCCCCAAAAGAAAACTAGCAAAGTTGCATAACTCATCATCGACCGAACCATCTCTAAGAGACTTCGGTTCCTTCTCTCCGACACACCATTCTCGCCGAGGCGTGCCCGGTCTTTGTCGGTACCGGGATGTAATCCCACATTCTGTCAAGTAGTCCTTGAACTCGTTGGATAGGTATTTCCCACCACGATTAGATCGCAGTGTTTTGATTTCTTTACCTAACTTCCTCTCCACTTCTGCCTTGAATTCCTTAAAGGTTTCAAAGCAATCCGACTTGTGGTGAAGAAGGTAAACATATCCATACCTCGAGTAATCGTCGAAAATGTGACGAAGTACTCATACCTTCCACGAGCTTGTGTAGACATAGACCCACACAAGTCAGAATGTATCAAACTTAATACTTCTGTTGCTCTATAACCCTTTGCCTTGAAAGGCCTAGTCATCATCTTTCCTTCCAAACAGGTTTTGCAAGTTGGAAATGGTTCAATCTTGGAGAGACTCCACTGATCCATATTCCACCAACCTCTGAGTCCTGTTAAGATTGATGTGACCTAGTATTAAGTGCCACAAATAAGTTTGGTTTACCTTAGAAGACTCTTTCCTCTTCTTAGGATTTGATGATGAGGAAGCAATATTAACAGAATTACGCGGTTTACAAGTAATAGTATATAAAGATCCGTTTAATGGTCCATCACAGATAAAATCATCGTCTTTCATGATAGAAACTTCACTATCAAAACTTGATTTATGACCATCCATGGTGCAGAGTTTTGAAACATAAATAATGTTTCGCCTAAACTCAGGCACATATTAAACATCTTTAAGTACTAAAACGAAACTATCAAAAGATAGATGTAAATCTCCAATGACAATTGCAGGAACTTTCGATCCATTGCCCATTGAGACTACCACCTCGCCATTACTCAATTGCCTTTTCTGCAAGAAACCTTGCAAGGTGTAACGAACATGATCAGTTGCCCCGAATCCACTACCCATTCGTGGGTAGAAGAGGAAACCAGAACAGTTTCAGTTACAAGAGCGACTCGCGTCTCTTTCTGTTTTTGCCTTGACATCTGGATAATAACTCTTCCAGTGTCCTTTCTTACCATAATTGAAGAACCTTCCTTTCTTCTTTGGCATTCGCATGCCGCCGATAAGGACCGTCTTCTTACTCCCACTCGCTCTTCTTGAATTGTCCACCCTTTCTCGCTCTTTTCGGTTTCCGCCTTTCGGAGGATTCCTTGAACTACTAGGAATATTCAAGACTTGAGCACTCTTGCCCTTTCCTATAACTTCTTTGACCGCTACCAAAGATTTGAGTGACATACTCATAGTAAACTCGTTCTTAGACATAGCGGTCCTTAAACATAAGTTCTTATAGGACCTTTGCGAGCTTTTATTGGGAGCGGTAAGATATCTCTTCCACTTTGTAAAATTATTTAAAAAAATTGTTAAACCCATTAGGGTTTGATTGGTGAGACCGTTTAGGAACTTGAAAAATTTCGAACGTACATATACGAAAAAATATAATTTTAAAACATGTATGAATTAATATTTACACATAATTCGTAATTAACTATCATTGTAACCTTTTGAAAAAACAATGATGTTAAAAACCTCGAAACGACTCTAAGAATTCCACTAGCAAGCCACACAGTGGACGTTTACTAGCGTAACCCTAAACCAAGCTATTTACCTAGCTCTTTAATTTCAATCCACGTCTAGGTTCTTGAGACGAATGAAATTAATAGTTCGATATTCCCGGACCATGTCACTATTAAAACGCGGAAGGGACTTCGAGGGAAGTGAATTGTACTCGCGGTGACATCTAAGCATTGACCATTAATTTGACCAAATAGAATCAAATTCTCGAAATTGACATACTTACTCGAACCATGCCGCATTCAATTTGATCTAATTAGTCATCCTATTTAATTATTATCTTCTAGAGTACTCGTGTTTACTAGGCACGCAAGCCACGCAGTGGACGTTTACGGCTTCGCTCCCACTACTCAATAATAATCAAATATTGTTTTGGAAAACTCATCTCACAAAACGGTAGCTCAAAAATGCAAGCAAGCCACGCAGTCGACGTTTACTTACATAATCTTACTACTTTCGTGTAAGAGTCTAATTAATGGAGG
Organism: Lavandula angustifolia; assembly: GCA_028984105.1. Classification (NCBI taxonomy): domain Eukaryota; kingdom Viridiplantae; phylum Streptophyta; class Magnoliopsida; order Lamiales; family Lamiaceae; genus Lavandula; species Lavandula angustifolia. Next base: position 10,455,985 of record CM054803.1, on the reverse strand, counting down.
TCCGATTAAGTGTTTAAAATCCAAATTAATGGAATCTAATTAAACATTTAATTTTAAAGTTGCTTAGTCTTTTTGTTCAAAAGGTTTGTAACGAATCATGCAATCACACATAATTGCTAAAGCATGCAATTTCTAAACGCACATAATAAAACGTGCTCGCGAAAAATAAAACATGCTTTAATAAAGACATAAATCCTATTTACATGTTTTTCTAAGCGCAATTAATCATACAATTGCATGCTAGAGCATAATTAAAAATAAATACGCAAATAGGAAATATAAAATCGTTATCGGGCTTTAAAGTTATCGGGCTTTAAAAACACGTAATTCCTAACTATTACATATCCCGATCATGATATAGATCTTCGAATCTGAAAACTGCTTGGAAAACTGCCGTCGCCACGTCATCAGGGGTCTGCCACGTGGCAGCCACGTGGCGCACACGTGGATGCTGACTCAGCTAGGGCTGACGTGGCTCGCCACGTCAGCGCGCCACGTCAGCGTCTTCCTCACGCAACCGCCCGCCGCCGTCTTCATCCCGGGCCGGTTCCCGGCCGACCGCCTACACCAGGGAGGGTCGCCGCACCATGGAGATGCTGGAACCGGCCTCCCCACGCCGAGACGCCGCCCGGAAATGGCGCGAATCGCGCTGCGCGCGGCGCGTGGCCGCCGCCGTAGGCGCGCGCCGCCCGCGCCTTTCCCGAGCATCTCCGGCCCTCCTCGCACTTGTCTCCAGCCCCGCCCGACGTCCCCGGGACGTCGGATCCGTGAAGAACGGATGCTCGGAGCCGCCGCCGCGTCGCGTGCGGCGCGATAAATCGCGCCTCCGCCGCCGCGCGTTCGCCGCCCAAATTCGACCTTTCCGAGCCGCGATTCGATCAATTGAAAGAGGGGAAATGATGTTGGAACACTCACAACCACCGGGTAACGGATTCCGACCGAGATTAGTTCCTCAATTTCTCGAATTTCAAACGATTCGCCGGAATGAATTCATGGTGAGCAGCGAACTTCAGACGTCGATTCCGATCGCATCCGGGATCGGATGATCCCTTGCGACCAATCGACGCGAAGCTCGTAAGACGAGGATTCCAGTGGTTCAAGCCGATCGTCGATCCGACGTCGGACGCGCCGGGAATCTCCGCCGCAAGATGCAGCGGAACCCTAGATAAACTAGGGTTTTCGTTGCGAAAATCTGATTTTCGTCGTCTCGTATTCCGTGTCTCCCGGACCAATTACAGTACAATTAAAATACAATCACATAGCATATTGATCCTATCAACTACTCGTGGATTTTCTCACGAGAAAAACGATACAACGGGGTCAAAACGTGGCTCGCAGGCCGCCCCCAAACACGAAATAAGCCCGATAACGACGAAATAAAAAAACGATTAAACAACAATCGGAGCCTAAACCTGGCTCGATACCAATTGAAGGAATAATAGGTTTATAGTAAGGCTACCTTCCTCCCGGGTGTGTTGTCGCGGCTCCGATTGTTGCTCCTGTGTCGGATCTTCCGATCCGCGTGTCCCGACCTTTTTCTTCCTCTCGGGTGGTCGAGATCCGAAGAAAATAAATTTATTCTCTCTCTATAAACTCACGCCTATTTCGAAAATAAGAATGAATTCGTGTGAGTTTCGAATCGAATACTAATATATATAGGCTTCAAAAACCTATATAATATTAATATATTAGTAGCCCATTAATTTAATTATAATCCAATGGGCTTCTATTAAATCACCCATAATATAATTAATTAATTTATTGAGCTACTAATATTTATCAATTAATTGGTCCAACCAATTAATTCCAGATAAATAACATTATTAAATAATATAAAAATACATTAATCCATTAATAATGAATTCTGAGAGATAATAAATTACTAGGCAACTAATTGGGCCAGATCAGGGATCCAATACAAGAAATAAAGCTGGGCCTCCAATTAATTAATTATCCATGCTCAGCCCAGAGCAAAATTAATTAATTAACACGCATTCATTCCACTAGAGAATCCGTGCTGACTTACCCCTTTATCCCAATTTGAGCAAGGGCTTGTATTTTAGACTTAATCGATCTCCGTATTTAAGATAGAAATATCCGTTAATTAATTAAGCTTACCGATTGCTTAAATTAATTAACATCTTATATTCTCGAGTAGTACCACTCGACCTTATTAACACACCTGAACTTAATCAACCGGCCGGGTTTAGTGTGCTAATCCTTTCGAGTTCCTCAGGGGATATTATCAACCCATTCCTAGGATACGGCTGCAAGATACAAACAACCAGCTCGAGCCACAAATGACTACTAACACCCAAGATACGTAGATCCGGGTCGCTCATTGGACGTTCACCATAGTAGGTCAAAGTGATAGATAGCCAAATGCACTCACCGAAGTCTTACCAAGCTTAAGACTAGCTAAGTCACCGAGATCTTGGTTCTCCACTAAGGTCGGTTAGGAGAACACATCTCACCGTGATCCGTCAATACACCACCTTAAGTGTACCGGTAAAGACAAACAACCTAAGACAAGCCACTTCTTATCTAAACTGCAACTTAAACCGACAACTTCATCCTTAAGTTGTCTCGTACGTGTTAACCGTTTATATCTTGTTAGTTCAACCAATTTGTGTTGTCTTCTGTGATACCCGACACACCACACAAATCTAACTTTTATACAAGATAAAGGATAACATGTGCAAATATACATATTTATCAGATAGGAGAATAAGATAGTGGTAAGGGCAAAAACACATTGTATACAAGCATAAAAGTGCTTCCAGTATACAAAATCCCAACACTGTGAATTGAGCTCTCAATTTTATTATTTGAGCAAGTAGTCTAGCAAAAGCTGCATTTCTACTAGAAAGCAAGCATACATGAGACCATTTAGAAGAAGCATAAATCAATACCATAAAGAATCGAAATGGTCCACATGGTGGATGTATAGGTCTACAAATATCTACTTGAATTCTTACCAAGAAAGATGGAGATTATATATTGACCTTCGTGTAAGATGATCTAATGACTAACTTGCTTTGCGCACAAGCATCACATGAGAATTCATTTATTATTAGAATCTTCTGGTTCTTTATATTGTGTCCACATGAGTTTTCAATAATGCAGCGCATCATATTTGTTCGTGGATGTCCAAACCTATTATGTCAAAGCAAAAAGCTTTTTGAGTCATTTAACGTCGGGTTCATGACTTGGTTTGTCTCAATTGCTTTGATAAATGTGTAATACATTCCGGATGGTAGTGTTGATAATTTTTCTTTTATCTGCTTCCGGCTAGGTACAAAAGAATTTATGCATAGGTATTTGTTACTACCTTTTGACATTGTTTCAAATTTGGTATCCATTACAACAATTATCCTTAAAGCTTAGTAAGTTTCTTCTTGCCTTACTAGAATAATTAATTTAGTATTATTTGGTAGAATGATACAAGATCTTCTGGAGCCTTCGATAATGATCGATACACCAGATATAGTATTAACATTATCTTCAGCTAATGATAATATTTGAGAATATATTTTTTATCTTGGAGAATGGTGTGTGTGTTGGCACTATCAGCTAAACATATATCACAATGATTCAATTGCATTTTTTGAAACTTTGTTTTTCAAGAAAACAAAATTTATAATTAGTTAAAAACAATTGACAATAGTTCAAAGAAAAGCAATAAGTCTAAAAAACAAGACTAAACAAGTGAACTACTTAACAAGGATAAAAGGTAAAAATGCATAAAGTCGCATCAATTGTCTTCTAACACACCACTATCACTCAAGCTATCAATGTTGTCGTTTGGGTCATTGAGGAAATCGGAGACATCTAAGAAAGTTGTAGTATTAGTTGAACCGTCATAATCAAGAACATTGGTCTCATTCTTTACTTTTCCATTGACTGAACTCCTTTTTGGATGAATTGTGATATCTGGATGTCTTAGACCTTTTGTTGCTCGAGGTTGTGTGGTGGAGATTATTATGTTGACGTCCACGCCCACGACCACGACCGCACCCACGTCCATGTTGGTTTCCACGATCATATCCATTCGTTGTATTGGCTTCAGGCAATGCAGAGGAATCGATAAGTTTTAACTAATGATTTTTCATGACCAATTCATTATTTTACTCAGTAACCAATAAGCAAGATATTAGTTTGGAGTACTTTTTGAAACCACGATATTGTTGTTGTAGGACCACATTAGAAGCATGGAATGTAAAAAATATTTTCTCAAACATCATTTCATCAGTGAATATTTCTCCACATAGCTTCATTGTGGAGCTATTTCTGAAAAGTTCAAAATTGTATGTACTCACAAATTTAAAGTCTTGTAGTCTAAGGTGCATCCACTCGTATTGAGCTTTAGGAAGGATAACAATCCTTTGGTGATCAAACATTTCTTTGAGGTTGTTCCACAATTCACATGGATCTTTAACGATGAGATATTCATTTTTCAAATCACCATGAACATGGCTTCTAGAGTGATGAACAATGAGTAATAATCTCTCTGGGTTCGTGTTCTATCACTTGGATAATAGAGACTTTGATTCTATTCAGCTTGGTTCCCTAGAGCAAAGTGGTTGCCTTTCGCGTTGAGTATTTCACTAAAGTTCTAGTGGAAAGCTTATAACTTGTTCGCTCGTTGCTCGTAAATCGCTCGTTTTGTGTTGTATCTTCGATTTGATTTTCCCTCTATTTATATAGGTGAGCTATGGATAGATCCGTTGGAGACGAACTGTCCACGTGTCACTCTCTTTGGGTAGCTAACGGCTCTTTTAGAAATCGTGTAGAGTCTTTTCCTCCATTTCTAGAAAGTGGTTGACTTGACAGCTGACTGCTTGTCATTGGTTGAGGTGTAGAAAATGGTTGAGACACACAGACTTCAAGGCAGATACTTGCAGCTTTTCCTCCACATGTAGTTTTTTTATTTTTTTAAGTGGAAATGAGTATAAACATATATTTCCACTATGAATATTATGCACTTCTATGGCAATTAGCAGTTTCTTTTCACATTTTTCATGCTGCTCAAATAATCATATTTTTCTCATCTCCATCCCAATTTACCCTCTTAATTTTCTATTCTAATATGAGAAACCTAATTAAGCACGATCTTCTGTGTATTAAGCACGATCTTCTGTGTATATAACCTAATTAAGCACGATCTTCTGTGTATATATATTAAAAAATTGTGATATATCGCCGTTATTTCTGTGACTCGTTTGCCGGTGATGGAATCGGGTACGGATGTTAATTCTTGGTCGTTCGCATTGTGCGTGATATATCCGGTGTGTGTGCAAATCCTATGTGTAATGTACTACTCTTGACATAGTTGTCGACAAATGACAATTCCGTCTAAATGTGTCGAGATTTGAGAAGATCGTGCTTAATGCGTTGGCGATCGCTATTCCTACATTTTCCCAGTCCTTACTTTTTTCCTTTTGAGATATGTCACACCCCGTTCGCTACGCGATTCCGTAGTATCATATTAGTATTTATTTTTCGTATTAGTTTCCTTATTAATTCCTTTAGTTATATTTGGTTAAGTTGATAGGGTTTAATTAAATTAGGTCTTAGTCGGATACTTATATATATCCGCTACTGCTTATTGAGTTGGTATCGAAAGTTAATTATCTCTTACTATTCTCTCTCCAATCTCTTTACTTTCAATTATCTCTCCTTTCTCAATCTCTCGTTCATCTCTCTCCCTCAATCAATACTCTCAATCAACAATCATTTCTTTCTCTCAATCAAGCTTCTTCAATCGAAACAACCAGAAAATTATTCCTTCTCAATCATACGATCTGCACTCAATTATGTTGAACAAACCGGCGGATTCCGGCCGGTTTGTTACAAAGGGTATCGAGCAACGTTTCCGCGACTATGGGCTACTCCGGCGAAGGCGATTAGAGCTGGATATTCGGATCGTCAACTGACGGCGATCGAACAATCGATTGCGGTGGCCTTCGAGCGAGAAACTGCTCGCTGTGTTAAGGAGATTAATAAAGTGTTTGATTATTACAATCGTAGATCGGAGGCTTGCCGACGTGCAAATGGTAACTGGTATTTTGAAATCTCTCCACTCCCAACTATTCAACCAGTTTACTTAGATTTTGAAGTGGATGCAACACCTACTGCTGCCGAGATTCCGGATTTGGTCGGGATCGTTTCAAGCTCTCCGGCAGCCATCGTGATTGAAAATAAATCTCTCTCCAAGGAGAAAGAAGTTGTCGAAGAATCAGCTCAAGCGGAGGAGCCAGCCGCCGCTGAAGCCGAGCCTGAGAAACAAGTCGTAGAAGAAACCGCTGCATTAGAAGAGCCAACAGTTGTTGAAGTCGAGACGAAGGACGTGGCAGCTGAAGAGACGAAGGCCGAGACTGAAACAACCGAAGAAGCTGTGGCAGAGAAAGAGCCAGAAGCGGAGGAAACCCCTGCCACGTAAGAGGATGCTCCGGCCATCAAGCCGAGAAAACTGAGGAGTTTGGTCAGTTTGGTGAAGTTGAGTCTGTTAGGTTTCGATTCGTCCCTATTGTCGATGGGAAAATTCCGAGGAAGGGCGCTGTAATCAAGAAGCAAATCAATGAGAATGAAAATAGTGTCAATGCTTATATTGTGTTCAAAACAAAGCGAGTCTCGCACAAAGATCATTGACTCATAATATGGCCATGGTTGGTGGGAACCCTATCCGTGTTGACTAGGCTCGCCCACCTCACAAGAAATTGAAGGGAGAAGACGTCCCTTTATTGTACGACTGCTTGCTTCCCTCGTCAAAGATCCGAGTCTTGGCGACAAGACTCTTTAAAGAGGGGAGTATTGTCACACCCCGTTCGCTACGCGATTCCGTAGTATCGTATTAGTATCTATTTTTCGTACTAGTTTCCTTATTAATTCCTTTAGTTATATTTGGTTAAGTTGCTAGGATTTAATTAAATTAGGTCTTAGTCGGATACTTATATATATCCGCTACTGCTTATTAAGTTGGTACTATTCTCTCTCCAATCTCTTTACTTTCAATTATCTCTCCTTTCTCAATCTCTCGTTCATCTCTCTCCCTCAATCAATACTCTCAATCAACAATCCTTTCTTTCTCTCAATCAAGCTTCTTCAATCGAAACAACCAGGAAATTATTCATTCTCAATCATACGATCTGCATTCAATTATGTTTAACAAACCGGCGGATTCCGGCCGGTTTGTTACAAGATATTTATTTATTTATTGATTTATTTTATTTGGGGGTGAAGGAGTGTGACTCGTTGAATTTTGTAATTTGGGAATTTGAGGTTAAAGGGAGGTAAAATGGCGGCGCTGGCTAATCAGACGTTAAGTTTCTGTAAATCATCGACTTTATGCGCCAAGCCAAAGCCTTTGAAGGCGGCGGCGTTTCACAGCGGTGGTAAGAAGCTAGAGGTTCGTGGCGGTAGTGCCACAAGATCGAGCTTCGCGGCGCCAATCAAGGCAATGGAAGCATCCGACGCCACGAAGCACGCCAACGGCGCGGCAAACAAATCTGTGGCTGATTCCGTAGCAGATGATTGCAGCGGTTGTTCCGGTATGTAAACAATCGCTCACGTCCTCAGTTTTCATTTCGTTTTTTTAACTCGCACCGATTTTGGTGATAGGAATTTATTACCTGGATTTTTGGCTCGTTCTCATCTTTGTTATTGATTGTTTAATGTAGGGAAAAATACCATCGAGGTGGCTACAGTAGGGAATTCGTCGAATATTGCCTGGCACAAGTGTTCTGTTGAAAAGTGCGATAGGGAGGAGTTGCTTAATCAAAAGGGCTGCGTTATTTGGATCACTGGGCTAAGTGGATCAGGTTTCTGGAGCTTCGAAACTTTTTATATGCATAAACGATGTTTAGTTGTGCATTTATTCGTGTTAAGTATAGTTGATCACAGAAAAGGTTACAAGCACCATTTCTGGAGTATTAACTAACAACTATACTTAATACGAACAAATGGTACTAACATTATATCTTTCTGTGATCAAATGGTGCTTGTAACCTTTTCTACATCATAAAACAAGTAAGGGGTGATTGGTTGAAATTTCAAAGTTGTTAGCAGAAAAGCACAAGATATTGGGTGCATAACACAATGCTTATGGAATCTATGTTATATTCTGGATATTGCTTTTGATTGAAGATAACAGAAGTGAGACATACGATCAGTTTGAGTATCTGGTTCTAAATTCTTATGACTTTATTAGAAGATGACAAGAGACTGTTTCTGATTGTATTTTTTGTAGGTGTGTTGATGTGATATATGCAGTAATTTTTACCACTTGACTTTGCTGTAATAAGTTAGATTCTGCATTTATTTATTGTTTTTCTCACTTCTCCTACAGTGATCTTGAAATATCTTAATCTTGTAAATCCTAAGATAGAAAGTTACAAAATTGGTTAGTGTATTCCTTCAACACCCCTCCAAACTTTAGTCTTAGAATCTCTCTTTGTCTTCATGCTTAGCTACTTTAGTCTTTTATTTGCTGGTGTCTATCTATTCCCTTTACCTCTACCGTAACTCCCTTTATTTGGGGGCTGGAAGCAGTGAAAGAAGTGTATCCTATTGATTATTGATCTTTTATTTCAGGAAAGAGTACTTTGGCATGTGCCTTAACTCGTGCCTTACATGCCAGAGGAAAGCTCAGCTATGTCCTTGATGGGGATAACTGCAGGCATGGTCTGAACCGCGATCTAAGCTTTAAAGCTGAAGATAGATCTGAGAACATAAGAAGAATAGGTTCATTTCCTGCCTCAGTTTCAGTTAATTAGTCTAATCTTGCTTATTTCATTCCATTGCAGTTTAAAGTTGAATCAAGTTTCCTTCCTTTATGTAGGAGAAGTGGCAAAGCTTTTTGCGGATGCTGGAGTCATTTGTATTGCAAGTCTGATATCTCCATTTAAGAAGGAAAGAGATGCTTGCCGAAATTTACTTCCCGAAGGATATTTTATTGAGGTTATTGACATGCTTCTAAGCTTCGTCTGTTGTGTGCATGTGGAAAAGCAAACTTTCTTAAATGAGCTAGAATTTGTTGCAAGCAAATAGTTTGAAATATGCAGGTATTCATGGATGTGCCTTTAGAAGTTTGTGAGACCAGGGATCCCAAGGGATTGTACAAGCTTGCACGGGCTGGAAAAATCAAAGGTGTGTTTGTATACTTGTGTTTCTTGCAGTATTAATTTGGTTTATTCATCCTTTCCCTGTTTCTGTTACTTGCTTTAAGTGTCTTTGTTTTACATTTTATGATAGAAGGAAAGGAACATCAGTTAAAATCCTAGGAAAAAAATATACCCCCTCCGTCCCAATATTTGTGGTTCACTTTTCCTAAATGGATGTCCCAATATTTGTGTCTCACATCTAAAAAAGGTAATGATTGTGTGGACCAAAATTAACTATAAAAAAGTCAAATAATCTACACCACATAACACCGCTTCCTAAATTCCCGTGCGAAACCAATTGAGCCACAAATATTGGGGCAGAGGGAGTAATTTTTTGTTCTGGATTCTTTGCTTTGGAACAAAATGTGTGTGTGCGCATTGTGAATGCATGTGCCTTCATGTTTATATCTGATGAACAATTATGGGAGAGATCTAATTATGATTTTCTTAGTATCACTATTTAAATTCTAAATAACTGTATCTGGGAACTGTTCGTATGGTTTCACTTGGTTAGGCTTTGCTGCAGCCTGCAGCAGTGGCTGCATGCAATGTTTTGATTTCTCTGTTGTTAATTTTTATTCCTAACTTCATGCTTCAACTGTGCTTGTTCTGTTTCTCTTCTTGCATTTGAGAATGTGATGAGCAATCTTCTTAACCGAAGCTGGACTATGATATTTTTGTTTGCTGGTTTGAATATGATTTTGACATCAATTATTTATTTCATATGCCTAGTTGCTTGCTTCGTAATTTGTCAGGATTAGGTTGTAAAATTGCATGTAGGTCTGTGTTTTCAGTTATTGAACCAAATATGTTAAAGTGTGGTTTCCCCACAGTAAAATGGAGAAATGCTTCATTTGTGAGGTTAGAATAGTTATCAGTAGGCTAAGTGCTGGCTAGGTTGATGGTTTTACTCACCTCCATTTACCATAGAAGATAACTGAATTATTTGAGCTTTTAATGTAAAACTAAATGGACTAAACGAACCTGATAATGTGACCAGGCAGCAAAAATTGGATGTCTTGTGAATGGCCATGTGATCTCATGTTGATTCTTTTCCCTGTATTCTTGTTGATATTCTGAATTCTCATTCGTGATTATTATATAAGACATTCATATTAAGGAAAACCTAATAGTGCGCAGACACATACAAACATATATATGAACCTAAAAGCGCGCAGACACATACAAACATAAATTTGTTACTTCCTTTTTAAGAAAACAAAATTACTATTTAAGCTACATGTTTGATCCATGTGATGTTTATTCCTGATTCATTGTTTTACTTCCCATTGAATAAAACTTCATTTCTTTTGCTTCACACCCTTACAGGTTTCACAGGTGTGGATGATCCATATGAACGGCCATTAAACTCAGAGGTATCAGTTTCTAGTCTGCAATAAGAAAATTTCCTTGTTTAATCCAATCATGCATTACCATGTAATAATAGTCGGCTGTTGCACTTCAAGAAATATGCTCTGTTAGCCTGCATAAACAGGATTCTTCAAAATAGTGGATGCAAAGTGTCTACTGTATAATGTGTCTCTTCTATAAAACAGAAACTGCCCATGCCATCTATTATCTCTCACAATTTGGTTTGTAACTGAACTCCCATTTTCACTCTCCCAGATAGTATTGCGTCAAGGGGGAGAAATTTTTGATTCTCCAGCAGTTCTGGCTGAACAAGTTATTTCATATTTGGACACAAAAGGTTACCTGGAGGCATAATTTGCAACTACTAGTTCTTTGCGGTCGATGTTTACTAGAAACCGGATTTGCTAGTTTTGTTGTGCATAGTTTTAGCTTTTTAAATGATTTATCATTCATTCATGATCTATCATCCTGTTCTTGATCAGCTTGTAGTTGATTGATCAATCAACTGCAGTGGATATCCTGCAAAAGTGTTTGTTATTTTAGTGACTAATCTCATCTTGATTAACCTGCTTGTAGTTGATTCATCAATCAACTGCGCCAAATAAATGGGATGCACACTGTCTTTTGTTCTGTACCTCTAATCATTAATCAGCTACTCCTGATTAATGTATATTTGTAGTTTGGTTGTATTAAGTTATTAAACGAAATTAAAGCTTGGTATTTATTTATTTCTGTTATCATGGTTTAGCAGATGATGCTTGTTTCTGTCAAGGATTACGCATAAGCAGAACTTGAGCTAATTCTCCTTTTCTTCCTTTATTTGAGAAACTGGAGCTAAAGTTCACGTTGCTTGTTATTATTTATTAATATGAAGACAATAGCATGGATTCCTACGCAAAACAGTGGAAACTGCAGGGAATTATCTCTTGTAGAGAATAAGAGAATGAGGGGACGGTTGGAAAGAGGGGTTTTGGGATCGGATTTGACATCCGTAAAAATCTTGGAAGTATGTTTAAAAATTTAATGGATTATGTTCAAAATTCATATATGACTCGATTCTAAATTTTACTTGAATAATCAGAATTTGATTTCAAGTTGCAAAACCAAATGTCTAATTCTAAATCTTGCTTGACTAATTTACGAACCAAATGCTTATTGAATTATTGGACATTGGATCCAGTCAATGCAACGACACACACTCATTCTAAACCAAAATTGATTTTGAAACATCTTGGATTATGCAACGCCTTGTCCCCATTCGTCTACTCTAATTTTCACACAGAATTTGTCTCAATACCAAGTACATCTACTTAGTACACTGATCTCAATAAAAGACAGCATCTGTCCAAACAGGGGAATACCAATCACTGATGATTGGAGAATAAAATTGTAAGTTTTCTTTACTCTACTGTTTTTGTTATTTATTTATTCACTTATAGTACCAGAGGAAGAGATGCTATGTCTCGAGTTTTTTGAAACACATAAATAGATTGAATCAATATTTTTAGGTTCACTTCGTATACAGTATGAAGATATGTCCTGTATGCTTCCACATAATTGCAATCAAATTTTATTATTATGTGAATAATAGATACATACTCTAAGAATATAACATACCATGACCGTTTTGTTATACCATATTTCTTACCAAAATTTACAACACCGATGATATTCGGTGTTCTATCCTTACAAGGTAAACTGTACTTCCACAGTATATCGTGCTTGAGGTATGGTGTTTCATGCCGAAATCTCATGATATTATGGTATATACCAAATTTAGGGTATATATCAAATTTTGCAGTGTATACCAAATTTTCTATATGCAACGGTATACCACGTTATCTGGAAAATGACATGTTTACCGAACAGAAGTCTTCCGGTATGATATGAATCATACTAAAAATCACAATGTTTTTTCCAGGACAGTAAGTGTGATATACCAATTTTCGGTATTGTTACCCACCCGAACAGATTACAAAGTCTATATAGCTAGAAAATAAACAACATTCCGATGTTGGTGGGAAAATGTATTGTATTTAAAATATAGAACAATTCCAATGAAAGAAACCAAACTTTGGATTGATATATTTAGGGAAATGGTCCACCAAGTTCAAAAAATACATGAAAAAGTGAAAAAATGATGAAGCATGGCCTTGAGAAATGAGATGGTGATTAATAAACGAAATGCTTTGGTATAAAGAAAAGGCAAAAGTGGTGAAGGCTTGGCAGAGTTTGGTGAGGGAATGGGGGGCATGGATTGAGTGAAAGACCGTGTTCAATTTTGATCATCATCAAGCACGCCGGCAGCTTTTCTCTCTCTTTCTCTCTCTCTCTCGAATCCTTGTCACGCCTGCTCCCACCCACTTCTCTCTCTCTCTCTCTCTCACATACACGCAGAAAGCCAACATACAGGTGCATCAAAAGCAAATTCCACTATAACCCCATTTCATGATCATCTATCTACTTTATTAGTATCTTTCTCTAAACCCTCCATACATACACCTTTCTATTTCTACTTCTAAACAAAGACTACCCCATTTCCATGTTTTAACTCGTTTTACAAATAGAATATAATAAGAGGTGAGAGAAACAAGAATAGATCCCATCCTTTGCCCATAAAGAGTGACAATTTTTTTTTCCTCACTCCACCCCATTTGTCTTTTTAATATTCCAACAACAATCAAGAAACATAAAGCTAAAGATAGCCGCTTCCGAGTCCAATATTTCTCTTCTTCTTTCAACCCCAACAAGATTTTGAAGAGATCTTGGCACACATATAAAGTAGGAGTTTTTTTTTTTTTTTTTGATTAGATGGATTCTTTGTTTAGGCTGGTTAGTCTTCAATCCGATCAGTCGTTCAATTCGAGTCGAACTTCGAGCAGCTCAAGATCGCAGAACCCTTACTACCAAGACGAGGAATGCCTCAACTACTTCATGGATGAAGAAGACTTCTCTTCCTCCTCCTCCTCCAAACACCACTACCCTTACCACGATCACAACTACCAACACAACCACTATCTCTCCAACACACCTACTCCCACCACCGGAAGCACCACCCCAAACCACCACCATGCCTACGACCAATTCTCCTATTCCTCGCCGCATGACGTAAGCATGGAGTTTCCGGCTGCATTTTCCGGCCAAAATAAGTGGGCTTCTGATATCCTTCTCGAAACAGCCAAAGCCATAGCAGATAAGAACAGCGGCCGCCTTCAACAGCTAATGTCGATGCTCAACGAGATGGGGTCGCCGTACGGCGACGTCGATCAAAAGCTTTCTTCTTACTTCCTCCAAGCGTTGTTCAGCCGCATGACGGACTCCGGCGAGCAGAACCGCCGGAATCTGATCTCCGCGGCGGAGAAGACTTGCTCCTTTGATGCCACGAGGGGAATGATGCTCAAGTTTCAAGAAGTCAGCCCGTGGACCATGTTCGGACACGTGGCGTGCAACGGCGCGATCATGGAAGCCATAGAAGGGGGAGAGCAAGCTCCATATAATAGACTTCAGCAACACCTACTGTACTCAATGGCCTACTCTGCTCGAAGCGATTGCTACTCGGAATGATGATACTCCGCACCTCCGACTCACCACCGTGGTGAGCAGCAGAGGCGACAGAGCCGGTTCCGGAGCTGCGGCTGTGCAGAAGGTGATGAGAGAGATAGGTAGTAGGATGGAGAGATTCGCTAGGCTAATGGGTGTTCCGTTTAAGTTCCACGTCATACACCAAGCCGGCGATTTGTCGGAGTTCAATCTCGCCGCGCTTGAAATCAAAGACGATGAAGCCGTCGCGATTAATTGTGTTGGATCGTTGCATTCCGTGAGGGCTACCGGAAACAGTCGGGATGTGTTGATTTCGAGCTTTAAGAAATTGCGGCCGCGAATTGTTACGGTGGTGGAAGAAGAAGCGGATCTTAACGTCGGAGAAGATGGTTTGGAATTCGTGAGAGGTTTTCAAGAATGTCTGAGATGGTTTAGGGTTTATTTTGAGGCGTTGGATGAGAGCTTTCCGAGGACGAGTAATGAGCGTCTGATGCTGGAGAGGGCGGCGGGACGCGCCATCATGGACGTGGTGTCATGTCCGCCGCATGAATCGGTGGAGAGGCTGGACGCGGCGGGGAGGTGGTATCAGCGGCTGCATGGCGCCGGATTCAGAGTGGCGTCGTTCAGTGAAGAGGTGTGTGATGATGTGAGGTCGTTGTTGAGGAAGTATAAGGAGGATTGGACGATGGCGCAGTGTGGAGATTCCGCCGGAATATACCTTTCGTGGAAGGAGCAGCCAGTGGTGTGGGCTAGTGCATGGAAGCCCTCTTGATCGGAGATTATTACAAAGTTTGTTTTTTCTTTTTTTTCCTTTTCCTTTTTCTTTTGAATTTTATATTTTGTTAGTACTGTTCTTTCTTTTTCTTTTCCTATTTATGGATTGAATTGATCGATTGGATTAACTAATTGTCACTAACAATTTTGTGATCAATGTTTTGCTTCCTTTTCCAGTTACGGTTTTGAATTTTAATTTGTTTATGATAAAGTGGTATTTTCCTATTATAAGCAAGTTTTATTATATGCATCAATTAATTAATGATAAAATTATGTGCCCTTTGATTGCTAATTAATTTGTACTTGTACTTAGTGATTTGACTGGGAAATTAATTGATGATGTTAATGGGTTTGGTAATCAATAGCTGTACAAATACAATAGTAACACATAAATCACTTAAAAGCATAAGAAAAAGTCATTATCATGTTTGGGTCTTAAGGACGGCAATGACTTCCTATATCCCATTATAATGACAAATTTTGCTACTTCTCTCATTGACAGTTCTTTGATATAGTATCAAATTAATGCCCTTTCCGATTAAAATAGTATTAAATTATAATCTAGAAAAATTGAGAGTTTTGCATATTAAATTATCTTTGTCTTAAATAACTTCTATATCATACTCATATTATATAACCAAATAACTAAAAGTCTTCACTTTTACTTTTATGCTATTTGGATTGTTTGCACCAGAAAATAATTATGAAACGGTGTGATAAATCAGAAGTCACGTTCGAAGATCATGAATAAGAAAATAATAATTACTGAACATGTGATAGGTAACAAATCAGAATCACAAAATTGTAATAGAGTCCTGATCATGAATTCAGTTATCAAATGAAATGGTGATAGAAGTTTTGATCATTAAAAAAAAATACAATAGATTTACCTCATTTTTTTTTAAACACATTTTAAGGATAAAATCAATAGTTTGTTTACTCAAACTAAACTACCGTGAATATTTTTATAAAGATGAAAGATGACTACTTTGTGCTTTTGTTATCCCAAAAACGACCCCATAAACTACCACTTTAATTTATAGAACTCATATAAATAAAAAAAACAGTAGAACATGGAATTGAAACATAATCCAATCTAATGGGATCAGATTGATAATTCTGTCCCACTTAAAAGTTAAAACACATGCATTTGAGTGCGAAATTCTTTCGATATGCAACTCATCTTTTCATTACAACAATCTCCCTTTATCCTAATTATATGGTCGGTTTCATAGTTGATAATTTATGGTGAAACACCATTGGAACATAGTTTATAAAACAGAGTATCTACTCCTGTAGTCCTATTTAGTGGTTTAAATATATTGGTATTTTTTAATTTTAATTTATGTTTTTAAAATTTCATTTATTGGTATTTTTTAATTTTTATTTATGAATTTAAATATATTATAAATAGATGGTAATATTTACGGGTAAACCCGTACCCGTACCGTACCCGCATGCGGGTACCCGCTCCTATACGGGAACGAGAATGAGTATTAAAATCAATTACCCGCAGCGCGGGTATCCGCAAACGGGTACCCGTGCGTCTCGCGCCCACCCCTACCTCCAGAGGTAACAACAGTTGTTTTATTCCCTCCAGATCAGTGACCTTCGCCATTCGCATCCCTTCATAAAGATCACTGCCAAAAAATGCAGTATATTCAGCAAAAATTCTATTGTCCATTTTGATCAATTTCTAACTTCTGCAATTTTTGCTGGAGGACCAAAAGACAAAAGAAAGAAGAGACAATGAATATAAACTGAAATAGCTTGTAACTTTTTACAACATCTTTTATTAACAAGTAAAACAACAAACTCCATGTAGATAAGAGTACTAGAAAACGCATAAGCCTCCCAGATTCATCAAGGATTGGTCCGTCGATAATGCAAATAAGTTTCTCTGCACCAAGAGCCAACGCACACGCAGTAGCAACTTCATAAGTGCTGCAATGTGGACGAAAGAATTGGTTTTAGAAATCAATTGGTACCAATGGCCCAAACAAAAAGCTGGACTTTACATACTGTAGAGTAGATAAAGAGGCTATATAGGAAGTTTTCAAAGAAGACCAAGGTCTTTAAATTGTCTTTCTGAAAGGAACTTAATGAAATGAAATGTTCTAGCAAATTAAAAACGAAATAAATGCACAAATTCAGAAAGTGGCAGTCAGAGATAGGAACAAAACTAGCATGAACAATTACAGAAATTACTAATTCATCTGGAGAGATTTTTTCCACAAACAAATACTGCAAGGACACAAAAATACCTATGAAAATCATTTAGCATACTTGCAATTTAATACTTCTCCAGAACTTGAATAACCCAGATTGCTTAAAAGCGCAATGCAGTCTTGATCTAGCCTCTCTCGAATGAGAGAAACGTCTATTTTCTGAACTTCCCCAGTTGATGCATAATCAGTTCCTTCTACTACTCCTCTTCTCTGCCAAACCAAGGATACCGCATCTCAGCATAAATGGAACAAATGAATAAATTAATGATAAGGAAAATTCTTAGCTATAATAAGATGCAAAACCAAACAAGAAGTGATCTTACTTTGGCTGCCAGGAAATTACCACTTGATACACAAACACCATCATGCCGGTGTATGCCACTTAAGGAAGGTCCGGGGGATAGCTTTGCCTCAATCATGATATGGATTCTCCCAGCTGCATTCATTGCAGCATCTAGAGAATCAGAGTCGGTGATTCTATAGCTACCATTACCAAAGAACTTGGGTTCGCATCCTGATACACAAAATACACTTTCATGCTAAGCAACAATAACTCCTCTTATCAATTCAATAATTTTAGTATAAAAAGGATATAACTAGAATTGTCATAAAAGCTCCTCACCCCTTTCAGAGAGAAGCCTGTCAATTTGCACATGTGTCCCAGGCACGAGAACAAACTTGATTCCTAATCCATGAAGCAGAGAAATATCCTACACGAACTTCTTTTAAATTAGATCAAACTAGCAATCAGATTAATCACTTCAATACTAATCACAAAAACAACATCCAAACTCAAGTGTCACGATACCAGAATCCCGGTTAATTGATGAGGGGGAAGCCGCGACGACGAATAATCTTGAAGGGGGAGAAAGGGAAGAGGGTTTATTTGTGGCAAGAATCTATTTGGTAAAAAGAAGAGGAAGAAGAAATGAAAGGGGATGAAGACGTGGCGTGATGAGGATGCTTGAGGAATATTTTGGTTTGTCAAACATTGCCAAGAATGTGGTCGAGGATCCGGAGCGTTGGATTGGAAGTCGGTGGACGGCTTGGATAGATCCACATAATTATAACGCTTTCTATTTAAGTTAGTTGTAAGGAACACGCTTTTACTTTTGATATATGTATGGCATGAATGGAAATGAAAGGAAGCGAAATTATTTGATCAACTATCTTATCTTCTTTCTTACACTTCTCTTCTACCTACTCTATCTACTCTATCTACTCCATCTTCTTCTTCACTTCCTGATTAACACAGCAACTCCATAGCAATCATTCGATTGTTACATTGGTATCATGAGCTCCGCTTCTGCAAATCCGCCACATAAAGATGGAGAAATTGATCCATGTCCTTCTGATGAGGGTGTACCACCACGACAAACACCAGGCTTTTCCGGCACCCACAAACCCTCGCGAATCCACAACACAAAACCATTAAGACTGGATTCAACAAGGGTTTAACACCATGAACAATCAATACCATACCTTAGTTACAGCCCTTAATACCATGGCATCCAACATGGCCTACCCTAACTACCCATACTCACCATACACCCCACCCTCCATAAATTTCCAAAACCCTAACTTCCAACACCCCAACCAGAACCCATCCTTGCCCAACCCCAACTTTATAACCCCCACATTTACATTCCCAAACCCGAACCCTAACATAAATCCTGGACAACCGCACCTCCAATCCCCAGATTTCCACAGACACAACCCATCTACTTTCATCACTCCACAACCCTCCCAACCAAACCATAACCCTACCTTAGAAACCTACTATGTGCAACATTCAAGACCACCGACCTTAACTCCATTAAATCCACCAACCACATTTCAAGGGGAACATTCAGGGGGACGATTGAGGGAGGAAGGGACTAGTTTAGAACTTCCGGGAGGCCATATGGGGAACCAGGGAGGAGAAGACAGGGAGAGATCCATACTAGGAGCTGGGCATTCACAGTGGGGAATGCCTCCAAATTTTGGGTATGGCAACGGAGGGAGGAGTGCCACAGATTCTCCGTGAGGAGGGGGAAGACACCACAACAGACTTTCTAGGGAACATAGCCACAATTCAAATGAGAGGGAATTTAGGGAAGGCAGTTGGACAGATCAAAGAGGGGGAGGTAATACGGGTGTTGTAAGGATCTAGAGCAAAAATAGACTTTCCCAGATTTGATGGAAGAAATGCAAGAGGATGGCTGCAAAGATGTAGAACGTTTTGGGGTATGGTGACTAGTGTGCCTGAGGAACAAATGGTTTCATATGCATCTCTACACTTGGATGGAAAGGATGCGTAGTGGTATGACAACCTACCTTTTAAAGGAGAACAACTGAATTGGGATCAATTTATAGGCATGGTGAGTGCTAAATTTGGGGAATTACAGGAAACCAATATTATTGGGGAATTTAATAAATTGGTGAACGAAGGGAACTTTGAGGTGTATGTGGAGAAATTTGAACAACTTAAATCATTCATGATACATTCTCAGTGTGGACAATTTGGGGAGGGGTATTGGACTGCAAGCTTCTTAAGTGGACTTGATAGAGACACTAGGGAAGCAATCAAGATGTTCCGCATTCCAAACTTGGAAACTGCTATCCACTTATCTAAACAGCAGTGTTCCAATAATGAGGTCTTGGCAAGAAAGTTGAAGGAGTCCACTAGGAATTATTCCAGAAAGTCTGACAATCAAGGATTCTCCAAGCAGACTCCACTAAGACCTACTATCCCAACTAAAAGGTCTGACTTTAAACTCTTAACCCGAGCTGAAATGGATAAAAGGAGAGAAAAGGGGTTATGTTATAATTGTGATGAGAAATTTGTACCAGGACATAAGTGCTCCAAGAAAGTTAATTTTATGATCATGTCTAGTGATGAACAAGCTGACTACCTACACAGTATGGAAACAGAGGAGGGAGAGGAAGAGTTTGGGGATGCTAAAGAAGAATTGGGGATGGCTATCATTAGCTTAGGCTCTATGGTAGAGGAATCAGGGGGCCACATTATGAGACTGTTGGGCACTACAAATCAGAATAAAATAAGAATACTGCTTGATACTGGCAGCACACTGAGCTTTCTGAATTCTGAAATTCTTAAGGAAGTTGGTTGTAAGGTAGAAGGGGTTAAACCTGTAAAGGTCATGGTGGCAAATGGGAGCAAATTGATCGCCAAGAGAGAGTTAGAGGGTTCATTGGGTCATGCGGGGCCATACATTCGAGTTTGATATCGTAATCCTATCTACAAGGGGATATGATATGATTCTGGAAGTGATTGGTTGAAGGCGTGGATCCCCTATAATACCGGATTATGAGGAAACGTCTTTCTCGTCACACATTTAGGCGAGAGAGTCAAATTATATGCAAAGCAAAAGGAAGGCACTTGCTGCAACAAAATAACCTCCTTAGACATGTATCGGATTTACAGGATAAATCCTCAAACTTGGAAGACTCTATTCTCGTGGCAATTGGAAAGAAAGGAAGCAAGGGAAGAATCCAAATGACCTTACTTTTAGACAAGTTCCGGGAGGTATTTGATATTCCTAAAGCGGCTACCCCCTCCTAGAGGAATAGAGCACCAAATTGTATTAAAGCCTCGGTAGTCTCCCTAAACAACGGGCCCCTTACGTGGTCTCTCACCACCAAAAAAATGAGATTGAAAGAACAAGTGGCATAACTCCCGGAGAATGGAGAAATTCAAGCATAGTAAGAGCCCTTTTTCTTCCCCGGCCCCTATTGGTAAAGAAGAAGGAAGGCACATGGAGGATGTGTGGGACTATAGATATTTGAATAGCTTCGACAATTAAACATGATTACCCCATCCCTTTAATTGACGAGCTATTAGATGAATTGTTTGGGGCTAGATACTTCTCTAAGATAGATCTTAGATCCGGATACCATCAAATCCCTGATGGCTCATGAATCCGGATATTTGACGCTTTTAGAACACACAATGGCCATTTTGAATATTTGGTGATGCCTTTTGGGCGTGCAACGCACTGCCCACCTTTCAATCCCTAATGAATCAACTCTTTAGGGATAAGTTGAGAAGGTCTGTCCTAGTCTTTTTTGATGACATATTAATCTACAAATCCCACTCGGGAGATGCATATGAAAGAAGTGAGGGAGGTGCTTGGAAATCTTAAAGAAGAATACTTTATTTGCCAAATTAAGCAAGTGTTGTTTTGGTGAGAAGTCCCGTGGCTTATTTGGGGTCACATTATATCAGAAAAGGGTGTAGCTACTGATCCTGAAAAGATAAGGTGCATGTCTGATTGGCCAACTCCTAAGAATCTTAAAGGGTTGAGAGGATTCCTAGGACTAACAGGATATTACAGAAAATTCATCAAAGGTTATGGAGTGCTCAGCAAACCTCTGACTGATCTTCTAAAGAAGGGAGCTTTCCTATGGACTTCTAAGGCAGAGACAGCCTTCCAGGAACTAAAACAGGTGATGGCCTCAGCACCTGTATTAGCCTTGCCTAATTTTACTGAAGAGTTTTCTGTAGAGATGCTTCAGGATCTGGAATTGGAGCTATATTGTCACAAAAGGGGAGGCCTATTGCCTACCTTAGTAAAGCTTTGGGGGGTGAAACATAGGGGTCTATCTGCCTATGAGAAGGAGTTTTTAGCTGTTCTGATGGCTGTAAGGAAATGGAGGAGTTATCTGCAGGGGAAACATTTTGTGATTAAAACTGACCAACAAGCCCTCAAGCACTTGATGGATCAAAAGATCACCACCCCTTTACAACAAAGGTGGATACCCAAACTGTTAGGGTATGATTACTCTATATGCTACAGGAAAGGAAAGGAGAATAAGGCTGCGGATGCCTTATCCAGAGTGACCATGGGGGAACCGGATCAGATGGGCAGCTTCGTAGATCCTCCTTCTTGGATGGAAAAGGTAGCAGATAGTTACAGACTGGATAAGGATGTCTCAAGGATTATGGAAGCCAAAGCTGTGAATGGAGAAGGCTACCCAGATTATAAGCTGGAAGGAGGAATGTTGAGATATAAGGGGAGAGTGGTGGTAGGAACTCAAAAACAATTAAGGAGCAACATAATCAAGGAATTGCATGATTCTGCTACAAGTGGTCATTCAGGTACTGAGGGCACATAACAGAGAGTTAAGAGGTATTTTTACTGGTCAGGGATGAAAAAAGAGGTTAATGAATGGGTTAGTTCCTGTGATGTGTGCAACAAATGCAAGGTGGAAAGGGTAAGAAGTCCAGGCTTACTCCAGCCCTTACCCATACCCCAGGAGCCATGGTCTCATATATGTATGGACTTCATCGAAGGTCTGCCTAAATCTCAGGGGAGGACTGTGATATTGGCGGTTGTTGATAGGCTTACTAAACCCGGGCCATTTCATTGGCCTCGATCCATCCCTACACAGCCTATTAAAATAGCTCAAGTATTTATGGATAACATTGTAAAGTTACATGGTCTACCTTTTGAGCATAGTGACGAGATAGGGATCCTATCTTTACTAGCACCCTACGGACGAGAGTTATTCAAGCTTATGGGTGTTAAATCGGCTCTAACCTCATCCTATCATCCTCAAGATGGCCGGGCAGAGAGACCGAACCAATGCTTGGAGACCTACTTAAGATGCATGGTAAGACAAAATTACAAACGGTGGTTTCGAAGTGGTTAGCCCTAGCCGAGCATTGGTGCAATACGAACTACCACACTAGCCTCAAAATGACTCCATTTGAGGCTATGTATGGGTACAACCCTCCAATTCTATTCATGGGGCCTTTCCCATCTGCGTAATCGATTGATCGCGAAAGCATGATCCGTAAAAGACAAGAGGTACAACAATCATTCAAGGAAAATTTGAAGTATGCACGAGAACGAATGGAAAGAAATGCAAACAAGAAGAGATCTCGACCCAGGCGGTTCAAGGTAGGTGAGTATGCCTACCTTAAGCTCCAGCCATTTAGGCAAAATACAAGTGGCTATGAGGAGAAACCAAAAGCTTTCTCCTCGGTATTACGGACCATATCCCGATAACGTATAAGATAGGGCAAGTGCACTTACCTTAGAGCTTCCACCGGGGCCAAGGTTTGGCTTCCGAATTTCATGTTTCGTTGTTGAAAAGGGCGGTCAAGCCGGGGAAATGGGTAGCCAAGGCCCCTTCCGGAGGTTGATTCATCCGGAGAATTCCACCTTACTCCGCATGTAAAAGGTCGGAGAACAAAAATAAATCGCAAGGGAAGGGAAATTCAAACATTTCTTGTTGAGTAGGACAACTATGGAGCTAAGATCGAATCATGGGTCGAGGGCACGTACCTTCGTAAATTGTTTCTCGACTTGCCGCCTTGGGGTCAAGGCGCAATCGAAGGGGGGATACCGTCACGATACCGTAATCCCTTAGCATTGATGAGGGGGAAGCCACGACGACGAATAATCTTGAAGGGGGAGAAAGGGAAGAGGGTTTATTTGTGGCAAGAATCTATTTGGTAAAAGAAGAGGAAGAAGAAATGAAAGGGTATGAGGATGCTTGAGGAATATTTTGGTTTGTCAAACATTGGTCGAAGAATGTGGCCGAGGATCCGGAGCGTTGGATTGGGAAGTCGGTGGACGGCTTGGATAGATCCACATAATTATAACGTTTCTATTTAAGTTAGTTGTAAGGAACACGCTTTTACTTTTGATATATGTATGGGCGTGAATGGAAATGAAAGGAAGCGTAATTATTTTATCAACTATCTTATCTTCTTTCTTACACTTCTCTTCTACCTACTCTATCTACTCTATCTACTCCATCTTCTTCTTCACTTCCGTAACGATTAACACAAAGAACTCCATAGCAATCATTCGATTGTTACATCAAGATTGATCTCATATTGTTGCAAATGTCTGCAAAAATCACATAAAACAAAGAAAATCCAGCCTAGAAACAAACACAATATGCAAAGATTAGAACTTGCCATGAGAATAGGATCCAAATAAGGGCTATCAACAATCTCAGCAGATATCAAGACGACGAAAGTGCTGCCTATGTGAGCTTGGAAATACGGCCACGCCTCGCAGAAGAAGCTCACGAAAAGCTCATCCCTAACAGCACTGCTCGCTTCAATTCCATCGCTTTCGCCTATCCCATTCACATAGTGTTCTTCCTCCAAAGCAGAGGTTTTAGTCAATTGAACTCCACGAAACTTATTGATTAACTGATTTTTCATAAGATTAGAGCTCCAAATTGATCTGCGTATATGGTGGTGGTTAAGGAATAGGTGGTGGGTGGCCGTGGGACAGAAGGGGACGGCGGCTGTTTGAGAGAATCTCGAGTCTTGTGCTAATATCTACTCCCTCCCTCTCATAAATTTAGTTCAACATTCTTTTTGAACCGTCCATTTAAATAATTTAATTTCTTTTTTTAACAATTTATTACAAATTTTTTTTGAGAGACTAGATAGTACAATTGTCTGCAACGGCTTGCTACTTCCACAATTCAACGCTACGGTTTTAGCTCGCCGTCAGAAAACCATATTATTGTGATTTTCGTAGGATTTTTTCGTAATAATATCATGATATATTTATTTTTATAATTGAAGTAGTATTTGATAGTATGATGTAACTTAAAATAATTTCCCTCCATTTTTGTGAAATATTTTATTGGGTCTGGTAGGATGGTTACGAAATTAAAAAATACAAATACATTTTATATAAATGTTCGATATGTATATTTTAATCAAAATTCTAAAATTATATTTAATTTTTTGGTGTTTCTCAAACAATACTAAATTGGTGGATTTTATTCAAAAACATATCTATTCCTATTCAAAATCATGGACGAATGATCCCCAACCTGATTAGGCTCCAAGTTGCGAAGAAAACAGTCACTTAATTATGGGAATATATTCTCTATCTTAGATTTCATGTTCCATTACTGTATTATAACTCTAAATATCTAAATTTTTGATCTATTTATAAAATTAAACCATAAACATTTAGGTGGTGTTTATGACCAATTTCTTGTGAGGTAGTATTAGAATATATGATATGACATATAATCTCCTCCCTTAATCATAAAGAGCACAAATTGTACTAAAATGAAAATGTATAAATGCTGTGACAATAGTAATAATTACTCTTATGATTATTTCATATTTAATTTAAAGGAAATCAATTACCATATAACAAATTGATGTTTATTCTAAACATCTAAGTGATTTTTTGTTATTTTCTAGAGAAATCCTACTATCTATACTATCTAGAGAAATAACGTTCTAACGTTGTTGACTCCTGATGTCACGTGTGCTTAGATTCAATGATTTATAATAAGAGTCCGGCGGTGAAATGCCCATCTGGGAAAAGAGAAACACATTTATACTCAATTCTTATATTTAACTACACTATATACCCAAGAAGACGAAAATACCTTTACTATGGGGATGGTCCGATCAGTGAACAGAGGGCCCGATCAGGGTCCGACCGGTCGGACACGGCCGACCAAGCCCGATCACTATACAATGGACAAGGGTCGATCACTATTCAAATGGCATGATCGGTCATGCCCTATCACAAGGGCATGATCGGTCATGCCCTATCATGCCCTGGCCGATCACTATCAGGCCATGATCGGGCATGTCCGATCGGGCCGGACACATGACATGGTCCGATCACGGTCCGATCATGGCCGACACTTTTAAGTGGGCAGAAGTGAAAAGTGGGGATATTTTAATAAATTTGGGTATATAGTGGATAGTTCTTATAACGTCGGGTAATTTTGTAGTTGTAATAATCCAAATAGGGTATATTGATCACTTATAATAATGTAGAAACGAATACAATTATGAACCTAATTAAGTAATATGAAATCATCCGACGGAAAAGAAAATGAATAGAACTGTCATTAATGCCACGTTCCTATGAAACTGGAATATTCTATTTTTTCTTAAAACCCACCAAATATGGATCTAAGTCTAGCCGTTGGCAACACCTAGAAAGCTATGCCTATGCAGTATCAAAATTCAACGTAATAGTTAATATATATTGGAGGTCTACTTTAACACCACAATTTCACAATGGCCGCCAATAGCACCGGTCGGAGCAAAGTGGCTTCTTTTCTCTCCGACGGCTCCCACCTCGCCGGCGGGACTATGGTGGCGTTCCTTGTCTTATGGGCACTCTGGTCTTTCCTCGCCTCTGCTCCCACCACACCCTCTCCGGAGATTGTCCACCACCTCCTTTTCGAGCTGCCCCGATAGCGTCACGGGTCCGGATCGTTTCCGCGACCCGCCGGGGAAAAACCTTCTACGACGACCCGAAGTTGAAGTACACCATCGACTCGAAGCCAGTGAAGAACTGGGACCAGAAAAGGAGGCAGTGGCTGAAGCAGCATCCGTCCTTCGCCGCCGGCGCCGAGAACAGAATACTAATGGTCACCGGATCGCAGCCGACGCCGTGCAAGAATCCCACCGGCGATTATTTGATGCTGAAATTATTCAAGAACAAAGTGGACTACTGCCGGCGCCACGGCATCGACATATTCTACAACAACGTGCTCTTCCAGCCCGAGATGTTCATGTTCTGGGCCAAGACACCGACGGTGAAGGCGGCGATGCTAGCCCACCCGCAGGCGGAGTGGATCTGGTGGCTCGACGTCGACGCGGCCTTCACGGATATGGATTTCGAGCTCCCGCTGGACCGGTATAAGGAACATAACATGGTGATCAACGGTTGGGCCGAAGCGATAGAGAAGAAGAGCTCCAATAGTATAAACGCGGGCGTGTTCTTGATCAGGAATTGCCAGTGGGCCATGGATTTTATGGATGTGTGGGCCGGCATGGGCCCACAGAGTGCTGATTTTGTCAAATGGGGCGAGATTCAGCAAAAGACTTTCAAGGACAAGGTCTTCCCGCAATCGGACGATCAGTCGGGTTTGGTTTATTTACTGCTGAATGAAAAAGAAAAATGGGGAACAAAATCTACGTGGAAAATGAGTACTATTTCCAAGGGTATTGGCTCGCGATTGTGGGGACGTACGACAATATAACCGAGAAGTACCGCGGCGTGGAGGCGGGTGAGTGGCGGCTGGAGGCGGCGGCACGCGGAGGGGGTCAGCGGGAGTTATGCTAGGGTGTGGGAGGAGCAGCTGAAGGATGCCGGGAACGGGTGGGGGAGCTGGCGGAGGCCGTTCATCACGCATTTCGTGGGGTGCCAGCCCTGCACTGGGGACCACAACAAGATGTATACGTGGCAGTCCTGCTTCGATGCCATGGAGAAGGCTTTAACCTTCGCGGATAATCAGGTGCTTAGGAATTATGGCTTCGTGCACCCGGATCTACAAGATCCGACCACTGTTGAACCCCCTACCGTTTGATTATCCTGCGTACAAGTTCTGACTGCCAGTTTTTTTTGTCTTCTAGGATACATATACGATAAGAAATGTTGTTTTGAGTACTACGTCTTGGATTAGTAAATCTATGGGATTAGTATTTTGGGGTTTGTACTTTTAGGCTTAGGATTGGTTTTCTAAATAAGTCAAATTTTGTAATTTAAAAGGTACAATCTGGATTAAGCTGAGCAGAAAATGGTGAATTTCAGTGGGTAATAATAGCAAAACTATATTAAACAAAATAGTAGATACAAATTAGAACATTTATATAACATTTCACTATTAATTTTTTATTTTTTTACATTCCATGCCTATCTATCTATATATAGTTTAGTCGTTAACTCGTTCAACTGATTCATGTTCTGTCCTTTCCAATTCTATTTTCATATCATGCGAAATAAGATTCGAACGAACTTTTATTTATGAGATTTTTTTTAATCAAAATGATAGGCTCTATTTAATAATATGTTTCTAGTTTGAATACTTAAGTAAAGTCTAGATCTCCTTATCCTTAAATGTCCCTGTGCCCTAGTTTAACTCCAACTTGGTTTTGGATACAATTTTTCTGATGTTCTTGGATAATTTAAACCTATAAATATATATAAACATCACAAAAAGTTGACTTGTCAGATTTTTTTTAATGTTTTTGTTTTTGTTTTGTTAATGAAAGCTATGAAACTAAAATTGTAGTACTGAAATTTACAGAACTGAATAAGCAAGTAGACGAAACTTATGAGACTAAAAATGCAATTTTCTCTCTTAAAAAATGAATGCTCATAATTTATTCTCACTTCTCATTTTAAGATTAAGACTTATATTTGATCCAAAACATATATACAAAAATCTAAAGGTGTTAAAATTGTCGGGTCGAGCCAACCCATCCCAGCCCAAAGATCAAGCGGGCCTTTAAAATTGCAGCCTGACCTGGCCATTGGGCCATCGTGCCAAACTGTCCACAAAATAAATTATGAATTATTTTTAAATATTTAAATTAAAAATTAAATCTATGTAATTAAATAATATTTCCTCCGTTCCATAGACCTTGTTCCCTTTCACCTTTGGGTTATCCCATAGATCTTGTCCCCTTTCCAAAAAGTTAAGATCTTGTAGCTAAGATTTACCCACAATGGAGTGACCTACAACTTTATACATAACCAATAACTCTCATAAATAAACGCCCCAAAAAGAATAAGGACAATTTATGGAAATGAGGGAGTATAAAATAATAAATGGTTTTAACATGGAATGGACACATAACCTTATATTTTGTACTAAAACCCTATTATTATCGTATACTATTATATATACCACACATAACTCTTATATATATATATTATCTATAAGATTATAAAATTGTATGAAAAAATATTGGGCGGGTTTAGTCCATAACCCACGAGTTTTTGGCCACAAAAGCTCAATTAGCCCGTCGGGCTGCTTGGGTGGTAAATTATGCCCTCATCTTTTTTATTTTTTTTAATGCAAAAAATTTATATCCAATCTAGCCCATCAGGTTATGCTATTTTGGGTCAATTTTGACACTATATAAAACCTTAAGCATTTATGCATCAATACATCATACATAATTTAATTGTTCTGTTTTATTAAAAAAAAGACTTTTATGATCTAATCTTCTTTTCCCTCGGCTTTCCGCGAAAACAATCCTTCCAACATTTTGAATTTTCATTTTTCTTGTTAGGCCGCCAATGGGACAGAGGAAATTCTTCATCATTTTATATGGATTTATAACATTTAATCAATGCATATGGTTGATAATGCTTGTTAGGTACATATCTTATTCTATGACCCTATCAATCATCTGATTTCCTATTAGCTTTGGCGTTGTTAATATGCTTTTCTTTTCATTTAAGAGCTTCACTCTTAATACATTATGCTTTTGTTATGTATCATGCTAGTTAATTAAGTATTTTATTTTATTCTGATGTTCTAACGAACCTATTTTATTTTATACTGAATCATATGATGATTAAGGGTTTCAGATAATTACTACACTAATGATGGCTTGGTGCCACTCTGAATAAATTTACTAAATAATGATTTGATTGGTCGGATAAGAAAATTAGAAAATATTCTAAAGAAGATGAATTAAAATAGGAAAGGGAGCATAAGACAAACTGACAAAATCTGATAATCAAATATTCTAAAATTGTACTTTTAATCCCCTAACATCTTATGGTTGGTAGAACTAGTCCTTCTATCAAATTTATTTTCCAAAAATACCCTTTTAATTTTAATTATTAGTGTTACACTTACAGATTTGATACACTTGCTCTTTAGTTTTAATACACTCCGGATGGAAAATTCATAAACTCGACACAAAACGTGTACTGAATTAAGGAGGATGTTGGTCTGTTGTTTATTATTCATTAATGTTTGTTTTACTGTTATTTTATTTTGAATTGCTTCAAGAAATTTGACTATTCTGTTTGCTTTGATTTAAGATGAAGGGGAGTATTCTAGGAGGCCGGTAGAGTATTCAAGGTTGTTAGTTAGAGCAAGCCCATCATGTCTGTTCAAGTCTTTTAAGCAAATGTCAAGGTTGTTGACTGTGTAGACACGAAGAAATCCAAAATTTTCATTTTGGATAACATAAATGATGGTGCATGTATGTGTTAATTGGACAACTATAATCAATTTCATGAGCTTTTGGTAAGTAATAAACTTCTGGTTAATATTTAATACAATTTCAACACAAAAGTGTACATTTACATATTTGTTACACTTACTGTTTATTAATAATACACTCCACATAGAAGCAGGGTGAATGACAGTTGATTCAATCTGACGGTTATGGTGTTTTTATTTTTTTGGGCAGAAAGAGATGTTCATTTAATGACTTGATACAAATGAAATTTGAAGGCAAAGGTTAAGAAGATGAGCAAGAACTGTCCAATTAGTGTTATTCACATGAAGTCGGGAGATAGAAACAACATTGCAGATTCCGGCATTTATTGCATGCGCTAGATGGAGAAATTCATGGGGGATGCATCTTCATCATGGAAGAGCGGACTCTCGAATCCATTGAACAAGCAAATGAACGTGCTGCACAAAAACACTTACCTGAGAAGAAAATCAGATGTGGGATGAGGTTGTGAGGAAGGTGAATGCTTTTTATTTGGGCATAGCAGCCACAAGACTGTTAGATGTGGACGATATGCTTCTAGAAGGCTGAGGGAGTTCTTAAACTGTTTGGAGGGGGAGTTTGGATATTGACTGGTTTTAGTTGTTTGAAATAGTGACTATCGTTTGCATCATGTTGGTTATTTAAGAAATTGCTGATTTAAACTCATCTTATGTATTTAATTCACTTGATTCTGACTGTTGTTTAGAACCTATACACTGCTGATTTAGACTCACATTATGTATTTAATTATGTTGGTTATTTAAGAAACTGCATCATTCTGACTCTTATTTTTATTATTTTAGAGCACTTTAATGCGTGATACACTCAATAGTACAAAAATCATTCACTCAGATTGGTAAATTGATGTACTCTTGCACTTAAATATATGATACACTCAAGAGTACAAATATCATTCACTCACATTGGAAAATTGATACACTCCTCATGGGCCAAAGGAATACACTTGCATGGATAAGGTAAACAATAATCTAGTCCAAGAAGTTAGTTTGTTGTTGCATTTCCATCCACTTACAAATAAAACTGGATATTAGTCTTACATTAAAATTCCATCACTAAAGCAAATA
>CM054803.1:10407341-10419841 GCA_028984105.1 Lavandula angustifolia | reverse complement strand
AAAGTACAAAATATATAGACTTCATGTGTTGCTAAAGTTATGCATACAAAGACAAGGTTTCATGAATGGAGCTAAACTATATTATGCATATAGACTAAGAAGAATCTTCAACAGGACATGAGTTTATCACGGCTTTCTTGAATCGTGATGTCCCATATGCTTTCATTTCCGGCACATCCTCTTAGGTTTCAACTCGTTCCGTAATGCCGCCTCCCCGCTTTTAGTTTCGTATTCTACTCCCGGAGTCTTTGGTTTCACTTGATCCGGTGGCAGCACGTCTACATCGAGAGCCATAAAAATTCTCAAACTTAAGGATGAAAATGGACTCTTCTGGGTCAAGAGAAATATTTGATTATAACGACTCGCCATTTCAGTTCTAACATGTATGAAAAGTTGAAAGGATCAAAGATAAACACATAAAAATGCATAAACATGCAATAAGCCAAACATAACACAGAAAATAGTTGTTCCTTGTATAAGGAAAACTTGAGCGTTAATCCAAAATACATGAAACCTTAAATTGCACAACAACCCTAAATCCATAAAACCCATAAATTGAGCATAAATAATTGACGATGAAGATCGATTCGAGAGAACAAATTGCCATATCCTACCATAAACTCGAAAATGAATCATAGAGGAACACAAGAACTCATTCGCTTGAAATAAATTCAATCCATAAATCTCGTAAATTAAGCATAAACCCTAATTGAACCTACTTCAATTTGAAGTGAAATGATATACCATCCAAGATTCAAGAAGGAGACGAAAGCAAGGGTTAAACCATCCAAGAACCAATTCTTACCTTAGATGCAAAATGGAAAATGAGCCGAACGAAGGGGAAAAATCTAACCGATGGGCGTACTATGTTATTCGTGCTTAGAATCCGGGCGACAAATACGACCGAAATCAGGGCGAGCAACAAAGGAATCGCAGCGACAAAGAACGGCGAGCAGAAAAATCGACTTCTTACTGCTTCCATACAAATGACAAAGAACGGCGAGAAAAAGATTAGAGAGAATTCCCAGACGTGAAAAGCGTAGAGAGAAGTTGGGAGAAAGAAAGGGTAAAGATTACCCTTTTTACCCTTAATGATATTAATTTCTCCTTTTTTGAAATATTTTAAAATGGCTATTGGGGAAAAAATGATGACCATAGACTAAGGAAATGGATGGACGAGATTGGCTCTCGTATCTCTTTTGAATCTAGGATCTCTTTTGATCCATTTCCTATATATATATATATGGAAGATCATATGAGAACACCCTTTAAAGTGAGAAATATGAACATTTTATAAACTGTTTGATCTGGGTGATTGGAAGCCTCTATATCGTATTTTTATTTATGTTGTCTTTTTCTCAATTAAGGGAAGTAATATGAAAATGTTTGTTTTGTCAAATTGGCTTTCTATTTTATTTTGTAACTTCCTTATATGTTATATACAAACCATTCTTTCGTACTCCCCTCCGTCCCGGATGAAACGTCCCCTATTCTATTTCGGGGTGTCCTGATGAAACGTCCCCTATTCCTTTTTTGGAAATAATTAGTCATCTAATTACTTTTATGGGACCCACAACATTAAATCTAACATACCCACTACTACACACTTACCCATAAATTATCATTCTTTACTTCTAAAGTACAAGTGGACCACCATTCTTTACTTCTAAAAGTATACCGCATAAATTACCGCATGGAAAAGAAAGAGGACGTTTCATCCGGGACGGAGGGGAGTACATCTTTCTAAACCATCTCGCATGACGCATACAAACTAAAGAGTTTTTCTTCAATTTTGATTATCATAATTTTTTTAATAATGCCTTGTTGATTATTTGCTTGTTATGCACGCAAATCTTATATTTGATTGCATTATGTTGTTTTGATTCAATATATATGTTATTGAATTAACATTTTTCATAAAAAAAAGCTTGTAATAGTGAAAAAAATGAACATAACATAATTTTTGTTATATGTTATTATATTATATTGTTTTGATTCAATACTACCAAGTTGTATCATAACATATACACTTACCTTCGTGCAGTTTGCGAGTGTATTTTGCGAATAATTTTGAACCAAAGTTTTTATTCATAAAAAGTGATACATTACATAACATATATACATATGAAGTTTTTATTCATAATAAGTGTACATATTTATATTACATATATACATATATACAAGTTGTACATAACATATATACATATGAATGATACTTTTTATTCATAATAAGTGATATATTTATTCATATGAAATGATACTTTGATTTATGATAAGTGATACATTACAGACCGGTTGCACAAAAAGTTTTTGCGAATAATTTTGGTATTTTCCAAACATATGGCACATAAATTGTTTTCTTAGAAATCATATTCCATCAAGTCATATTTATCGAGTATTTTACTTTTGAAAATTATTTTCCCATAATCATATTTTATAGAATGATTTTCTCTTACAATTTTACTTTTCAGACAATAAAAGTAGACTTATGTATCATTTCCCAATATTCATTGTTCCATCGACTAAACATACATAAAAATTGTTGTTATATTGTAAATTAATTTTGTTTTCTGGTCATTGTCGATAGAGTATCTCTGTCTCTGGTTTTCCCAAAGCATTTACTCTGTTATACGAACCAATTCAGACATAATATTATGATAAACCTCTTACAACAGAGGTGCTTTGTACCAGTAGTCTTTAAAATACTAATCAAATCTGGATTTTGGTAACAACTTATTCATACATTGCAATACTATTATCAACCTAAAGACCATAAAAAGATTCCAAATTTGGCACAAAACCGAACACCAATTATTCCGAGGAATGTAATCATAAATTGGTATGCTTTTTATTTCTGTACGACCGAACAACTAAACTCCTGCTGTTGGCACCACAACATAAGTGATAAGCCCCAATCTCCGCCGCATCTCCCCAAAACAACCGCCATTGAACCACCCCTCTCAACCACCGCACGCCCATTGGAAAAAATCTCAGCTTTTTTGGAAGTGTAGTGTTTTTTTCTATGAATCCGCCAAATCTTGGCCTAAATTTAGCCGGTGACGCATTCAAAGCAAGACCAAGTATGATCCTCATTATCGACATTCAATGTAACAGCTGAAATTTAATTTGCTATTTTTTCTTTTAATTTTTGGGGATTTATAATGGAGTCGTTTGAGCCACCGCAAATCCACAATTTCACTATGGCAAAAAACAGCACATACCGGAGCAAGGTGGCGTCTTTTCTCTCTGGCGGCTCCCTTTTCGCCGGGGGGACTCTGGTGGCGTTTCTGGTCATCTGGGCTCTCTGGTCTTTCCTCAACGCTGCTCCCACCCCATCTCCCACATTCTCCACCACCTCCTTCACGGATACCGCCGCCGCGAAGCTATCGAGATGCCCCGCCAAAGCGTAACGGGCCCCGACCCTTTCCACGACCCACCCGACAAAAACTTCTACGACGACCTAGAGTTGAAGTACACCATCGACCTGCCGCCGGTGACGAACTGGGACGAGAAAAGGGAGGGCGTGGCTGAAGCAGCACCCCTCGTCGCCGCCGGCGCCGAGAATAGAATACTAATGGTCACTGGGTCGCAAGCGACGCCGTGCAAGAATCCCATCGGCGATTATTTGCTGCTGAAATTATTCAAGAACAAAGTGGATTACTGCCGGCGCCACCGCATCGATATATTCTACAACAACGTGCTGCTCCAGCCCAAGATGTTCTCTTTCTGGGCCAAGACGCCGACGGTGAAAGCGGCGATGCTGGCCCATCCGGAGGCGGAGTGGATCTGGTGGGTCGACTCCGACGCGGCGTTCACGGACATGGACTTCGAGCTCCCGTTGGACCGGTATAAGGCCCATAACATGGTGATCCACGGTTGGCCCAATTTGATCTACGAGAACAAGAGCTGGACTAGTATTAACGCGGGCGTATTCTTGATCCGAATTCGCAGTGGGCCATGGATTTTATGGGATGCGTGGCCCGCATGGGCCCACAGAGTGCGGATTACGACAAGTGGGGCGAGACTCTCCGGAACGACTTTTAAAGACAAGGTTTTCCCGGAATCCGACGATCAATCCGGTCTCGGTATATTTCCTTCTCAAGGAAAAGGAAAAGTGGGGGAACAAAATCTATGTGGAAAATGGGTACTATTTCGAGGGGTATTGGGTGGAAATAGTGGGGACGTTCGACAATATTACGGACAAGTACAGAGGCGTGGAGGTGGCGGAGCGGCGGCTGAGGCGGCGGCACGCTGAGGGGGTGAGCGGGAGGTACGGTAGGGCGTGGGAGGAGCAGCTGAAGGATGCGGGGAACGGGCGGGGGAGCTGGCGGAGGCCGTTCATGACGCATTTCACCGGGTGCCAGCCTTGTAGCGGGGACCACAACCAGATGTATTCGGGGCAGACGTGCTTTGATGCCATGCAGAAGGCTTTGACGTTTGCTGATAATCAAGTACTCAGGAATTATGGCTTTCTGCATCCCGATCTGCAGGATCCGTCCACCGTCAACCCCTTGCCGTTCGATTATCCTGCTTAGAACTCGCAATTTCGTTTTCCATTTTGGACTCAACTGCTGTAGATATTTATGTAATGGCTTACTGTATTTGGGTCTTACTTTATGTACCATTTTTCTTTCAATCTCTGTAACCATCTCGTGTTTTATAGAAATTATGATATTATATATATATTATAACTATAAGGAGATCAAATCATTATGTGAAATTAATTGTTTATAAGTAAATTAACTATTTTTTTTTTTCATTGAGATGTGTAATTACAGTAGTGGGTGAGTTCAATTTAATGTTGGTTTGCAATGAAGCTTTTATGCAATATTTCCAGATATTGAATTATCTGAGAGAACAATTATGACTAGTTCTTAGTATATTTTATACTTTTATTTATAAAATTATTTTGTGAAGTTGTTTTGAAATATTGATTGTCAGTTGTCTTATAAGACTTAACCTTTTTATCGTGTAGCTGTGTTGAGTTAAGAAAAGACTAGCAGTAGATGCAGAGCAATATATGGTGGAGTCGGCGGCCGGTTTCCTCCACTGAACGTGTCTAAATGTCAGAGACTTTGCTTCATAAGTTTTAGACACGAATGGCAATACAGTAGCTCCAATAATTCCCCTTCATGTACGAGAGTTTACACCTATATTGTCACGACGCAAATAAGATATATACATTGTTATATGACACTACTTGCTACCGGTATCAACAAATATAGTTGAAAGTTAATCAATAAGTCGTTGTAGTATAGTGGTAAGTATTCCCGCCTGTCACGCGGGTGACCCGGGTTCGATCCCCGGCAACGGCGTTAATATTTTTTATTATCCCCGATATTTTGGCTTCTTTTACTTAGCAATTTTATAAGAATTATTTGACGTTAATTACTTTGTTTTATTTAAAATTAAGTTAATAGAGCATTTGAGTGATTGAACTCATAAAATACAAGTTCTCTCTATCTAATCAGTCTTTCATGGGACACACAAAATAATGTACTCTTGCGGAATAACCTAAAGTGGTACTACTATTATATAAATCTACCTAAATATGATAGTATACAAACACAAAAATATTCAACCTTATAAAATTATCCCATATATATACTTTCACTATTCATTTTTCTCACCTGAAAACAATTAAATCATGTGAAAAATAAATTTGCATAGAAAAACAAATTGTGACAATCAATTGGTACGTATTACAGACGGATCAAATACACACATCTATCAAAAGTACACAAAAAGTTCTAAAATTCGATCAAGCATGCAGACTGCGTCAACATATCAAACACCTTTTTTTTTTATAATTTTTATTTATTGAATTTCCAAAATAATACTTATATTTACATGAAATAGTGTTTATGTTTGTGATGCTCGGTCGGACCAACATCTAGCCAATGATCTAACCGATTGGACAATTTATTTTTCTTATTTATTAAGTCTCCAAGATAATAGCTCTATTCGACACTTTATTCTCAAAAGGCAAGGTTATTTGGGTCTAAATAACAAGCTGCTTTTACTGAAGGCACATGTTCACTAACATAAATACATAATACATGAGAAGTCCTGGAAGAAAACGTTTAAGATCTACAAATTTCATGCACAGAAAGTGCAAAACACGGTAATAGTCTAGCTGCCAAACGAAATTCTGGGCATGAATATTTGAAGAATGACAGTTTCTGTGTCTGAAACACCCTCCTTATGAGACCATTGCATTTGGCTTCCTCTCCATCCCCCTCTCCACCTACTATCTCACTGAACATGTACTGGCTTTGATACTCCATCAAGTACTGCGTCGACCTTTTCACGTCATAAAACAGCTCGTAAACGTGGCTTATGTCCTCCATCTCCACACCTTCCCTTCCTCTTCAGGCAGGCCAAAGCGGAAGAGTTGATGAGGTTTATAGCATACCTCAATGATGTGTCCTCTCCAATCTTTGTCAGTAGCACTTTTGCATCTTCAGACATTTCCACATCTTCCTCTTGGCATCTAATTTCCAGAATCTTTCGGATGTCGTCTGATGTGTATGGTTGCGTGGAGATGATGAGCAGGCGGTCGAGAAAATCCGATCGGAATACCGTGGGGGGATCTGTAGTTGGTGCCCCTAATGGAAGTGATTCCTCTGTTGGTAGTGACGACCAATATAGGTGCCATATCGTTCTCCAGAGCGCGGTTCAGGAAAGAAAAGCACTCGATGTCAAGCATGGAACTTCACAATGAAGAGGACCCCGGGTATGATTTCTGCTTTTCCTTCTTCTCTCCACTCTGCTACCTTTGTGTCGATTTGCTCCCTCACTTCTGCACGATCTCACCAGTATCGCCCGTAAACAGTGCTAGGAACCCCCTGAGTTCTGAAATTGGGACAGCAAGTTATAACTGAACTAAAATTGTGGCACTGTGCAGAAATTATGACTCAGAAGGCAACAGAACTTAGGGAGTCTAAAGATATTAAACAATACAGAGGCACAAAATATAACAAAAAAATGAGCCAATAAAACAAGAATCTGAAGGTGGCAAATGGAATCAGAATCTATCTTTGTGGGATGGAGGAGTAATATTCAAGGTAATCAAAGACACTTCCTTCTAGTGGGAAATGAAAAACAAACACCATTTTAACAGTTAATCTTAGCTTCTTCCAGTTATGATAGTTGTTGAATTGTAGAGGGTGTTTTTTCTGATCATGTCTGGCAGAGCTCTAAACTCTTGCAGCTTAACCCTAGTCAGTGGTCATATCTAGACCAAAAACAGATTGGACAGTTGGTGCCATCTCTAAAACTTGCTCTCAAATCACCATATATTAGCAAACTAGCAATGACCTATTATTGTTGTGTAGTTCTAGTTGAAGGCAGTCTAGAATGTTAGCAGAGAAAACTATTTCTACTCATAAAGCAGTATCAAGTATCAACATTACTAAGTTAAGTAGATAATATAAACTCGTGCAGCCGTGCCTGAAGAAGCCCTCACATGAAACTTATCAAAAACATTTTGGGAACACATTTGAAGGATGGAAGAAGCAGTTGCATCTCAATCATACTATACCATTATGAGTCTTGATTAGCTCAGGCTCATGAGCTATGCTATAACCTCAACAGTGTTGACTTAAGAAATGCGAGAGCTGAACAAATTTTCTAAACAACATCACAAGGATACTCAAGCCACTCAGCAGGCACCCCAAACAATTAAATCAAACATAAAAGTAACTCTTTAACTTCAGTTGAATGGATAAGCACAGGGCATTGAATCCTACCGCTGTTAATAACGTCTATCTCATGAAGCGTAACGCAATGCACAACCTCCTTCCTCTCTTCTGCAGCTCCCCATCGGGGCACTGCACGAACTTCGTCTGAGGCCCCATTGCGTCATAATCCTCGACCTCGAGAAAGACCTTCCAAGCTTCGTGATCTTCCCCGAAGCCTTGTCAATCCCGACTACATCACCACTCTGCACTTTCTACCTTCCCCAGCGCTTCAATCATCTTGGCCCCCAAGTCGCCCACTGCCCTCCATTCCGTAGTCTTCTAATGTCAGCTTCCCCGTCTTAGACGCGGCCCCAGCCACAGCCGGCCGGTCAATCTGTACCTCCACTACCTCCCCTCAATCACCTCAGTCTCCTCCTTAATTCTAACCCCAATTAGCTTTCCCCTGAACGCCTGCATTAGGGCCTCGGTCTTCGACATCTCGAGCGAGAACAGCTCGCTCCCCGCAAGCATAGCGAAGGGGGTTTCTTGGCCGATGGATTTGGCCATTCCCAGGCAATAGCAGTTTTTCCTGTCCCAGGCTGGCCCGCCAGGGAGGACAGCCCGGCCCGCGATTTGCCCTCCCGGACCATCTTGCCGGCGGTGACGCCAGCGGCTTTTTTCCGGGCTGAAGTCTGGCCCACCATTCCCTCGGAGGGAGGAGCGGGCCTCGAGGGCGGAGTCGAGGCCGAGGCCTCTGATGTGCGAGTGAGCGCCGATTCTTTCAATTCGTGTTAGGTCTCGCATCTCCTTGACTAGCAATCTCCGCCATGGTTCAACTTTGTTGACAACAGAGGAAGGTTAGAGAGAGAGAGAGTTTAGGGTCAGAGATTCAGAAACAACAAGAGGAGTGCAAGGTGGAGAGACGATTCGGCGGGCTTCAGTCACAGTGGTGCTCAACCGAGGAAACAAAGAAGACGAATAGGGAGGGGTTTAGGGTTTTGTTTCAAGAGTTAAATTCCGAAATTCCAAATTATAATTTCATATCTTAAAATACACACAAGTAGGGTTTGCAGATGGACCCGAGCGACCGAGATCCAATAAACACAGCATTTGATTCGGTCATTCGTTCGTATTGAATATTGGTGTTGTGTTTGATTCATTCTCGAATATTAAAGTTGATTCGTATTCGATTCGTTATTTATATTCTAATTATTCGATTTAATTCCCAATATTCAATTTGATTTTTTATTGAGTATTTTATTATTATTATTAACACAGATATTCAGAATTCTGGAATTAATGCGTATTTAATACTATTCGATTAGATTCCGAAACTATTCGATTTAAATTATATATTTAAGAAACAAATTTATGTGGAATGTGTTTTATAAAATAGATGTAATATGTAAATGCTTATTATATATGTATATATTTTAAGTAAGATATTTTGAATTTAAATCGAATATCATAATTTTGTATTCGTATTTGAATACTAATCGAGTCGAATCAAATATTTCATATTCGACCTCGAATATCAAAATTCGAATACGAAGGCTATCAATATTAAATGCGAATACCAATATCGAATAAAAATATTTGATTCGTTTACAACCCTACACACAATAACGCATTTCACTTTATAAGAAGTTGAGTAGTTTCTAAACACTACTGGATTGTTTGTGTCGCATGCGAATTCATTATTATGGAGTATTTATAAAGAAAATACATCTAACTCTCTAAAGAATACAGGCAAATTGGGAGATTATTTAGTCCGCTAAAGTATTGTGTTTTGGGGAATTGAGTCCTTATTTAATTTTTTAGTTATTTGGTCCCCAAACTATGAATTTTTGGCCAATTCTGATCCTTAATTTCTTTTTTCCGTTGGTTTACAAAGTTAACCTTTTTTTTTAATTAAATATAAAGGGTTATTTTCGAATAATTTTTAGGGACCAAAATTGACCAAATTGTCGAAACATGGAGGATCACCATGTGGCCACATCTATTTTCCCCTTACCAAGGGCAAGGTGGGCATGCGGATTAACAACCTCTCTTCCATATCGTACGCTTGAGAGAGCATGAGGCCAGTTGTCCAAGCCCGGCCAAAAGGGCCAAAACTTTGGTATGATAAGATGCCATTGCATGCCCATTTGGTGGGGGGACAAGGATGAAGGTAGCTTTATCGGCACCGGTGGAGAGTCATTTGTGGTGCTTCCTTCCCACTGGGGCGGAGGCCGAGCCGTTAGAGTGGCCCGTGCGCCTCTCAGGTGCCGGAAGACGCTCGGCAGCGGGGACCCGATCTGGTCACCAAATGAATGTAGCAACGGATCCGCCGGCGTACGCGGGGGACTTTAGTTCCTAGTCCATCTGGAGTCGATGCGAATGGTCCCCTCATGGTTAAGTGAAATTGAGGCCGAAATTAGGAAATTTGCGTCGAAAGCGAAATTGGGGATGGGGTTATATGGTCGAGATTCTTAAAATAGGAGAGGGGAGTAGTAATGCGGTATGGCGGGGAAGGAGATGACATGATTTGAGCTTGGCTCGAGGAGATTGGAAAGAGAAGGCTCCGCCAAGGATGAGAATGCTCACTTTGCTCTTTGGGGACGAACAATGGAGATTCCCTTCATCGGTGTTGTTGGATTGGGTTTGGAAAGTATCCGCATCAATTTGGTGAATCAAGGTACTGGAGGCAGCTGAGACACCTGTGGGAGACGGCCCCATGGCCGGGGCCAAAGGAGACGGCCGCGATCACGGGCAGCGGAGGAGAAGGGGAGAAGGGGGCGGCGGTGAAAAAGGGGCAAGAAATCATGCGGAAAATGAGGGTTAATGTGTTTTAGAATCCAATTTTGCCCTTGGTAAGGAAAAAAAATAGATAAAAGTAAGCAAATTGATCCTCAATGTTCATAATTTGGCCAATTTCGTCCTCGAAAAATTATTCCGGTAAATACCCTTTATCTATAATTTAAAAAGTTAACGGTAAAACTAACTGAAAATTAAACCAAAGCTAATCCTACAAAAATTCATAGTTTGAGGACCAAAATAACTAAAAAAAAAATTAAATAAAGGAACTAAATTGGCCAAAAACACCACAATTGTAATCAAATAACTCACCTCGTCAAAGAATACAATGTTTATGTCGCATGTGAATTCGATTAATATGAAAATTTATAAAAAAAAAAAATATTACTCAGCCAGTCTCTTCCCCTCTCATCACAAACTAACCATAAGCAATACAACAAATAGGGATACTGAACACCTTCAGCTACATCACCACCACTTTGATTAGTACGTCGTCTTCCTCTAAGAAAAAAGAATGCGCCCCCACTAATCTTTCTGCGGAGGGGAAGCAGAGCCTCCTCCTAACCCTCGTCAACTTCCCATCGCCTCGCTTGACGGCGATCTCTCCTCATTCTCTGCCAACAAAAACACAAGACTTGCGTTATTGATTTACCTACTTATCACTTTCGACAAACACCTGGAAGATCAGTCAACGATTCGCTCGAAATCGTTTCCTTTGGCTTTCCTTATCCTCATCCTCCTGCTTTACAATCGACACGTCACTAGATGATTGAGAGAATCTATCATTAGATTAAAAGTGCAGGAAGCTTTGGAGCATATACTGTATGTCATTGGATACAAAAGCTGCTGCCATTAAAAAATAATACAAATAAGTCGGAAAATGTAACTCAAAAACTAAAAGCAATAAAACCGCGCACAGCTTCAGGAAGACCTATCTCCGCAAGCATCTAAAACGCCGGCATACAGGGTTCCTCGCGCTTCGTCCCCAAAGATGAAACGAACACGACGTCTCGAGAATTGCAGGGCCGCAAGATCTTCTCGAGGTCCAGTGTGAACCGGACTTTTCCTGAGAGAGAGAGACAAAGTCAAGAACTTGAGCCAAGATGAGCCAAGACACTGAGCCAAGATGATGAGAATGCTTGCCAGTTGGTGTGTCCGAAATGAAAATGATATCCGGCTCATTTATGTCGCTCCCCTGTGAAAGGTTGCAGGGAATTACTCCCCCAAATTCATACAAACACGGGTGCGTGAGTGTGGAGATGGTAAGTGGAGAGGTGGACTCGAACAAAGGTCATTCCGTAGACTTCAAAAGTAGGGCTTGGGTGTGGCAGTGCATCGCATCACTAACTCGATCATGCCTCTAACTCTAACCGGGCCACCCACACGAGTCCGCACAGTTCAATGCCAAGTCCAACGGATGCTTCCACGGACCACCCAAAGGACCAATCGTTAAGCAAGATCCAAGGCGACACGAACCGAACCAACAGGCGCGGGGCACGCAAGCGCCGGCGCCGCGCGCTGCAGATGCGGTCGGCGAAAGGCTCGCGCATGAGCATGTGTGTGTGTGGCCCAAGCCCACCACATGTCACTTAGTTATCTCCTACAATGTGGTAGAGACTTAATACCACATTCTGTGCTATACATTAATCAATGTAGGACATTGATTAATGTAATAACTCTCCAAAACCCGAATAAGGTAAGTATCTTCATTTTAGGTAACATCTCAACTTTGTCCCCCAAACTGAGCCACTATTTCTCATCCACCGAAAACGAAATTGAGAAATTAAGCACAATTCATAATTACCGTTACCCGAAACGTAGATCGACTATACATATCTTAATTTGTAAATCTGGATACGGTGCGGCGCGCGAAAACGCGATCTAACACGCTGACTTCTCTTGCCACCGTCTCAGTTGTATTAAATGTTCACTTAATTTCCAATATAAATATATATATATTAAATGTTTCCCAACAATCCCCCACATGAGTGAAAATAGCCAAATGCATGCATGCGTACACAC
>CM054803.1:10373942-10406841 GCA_028984105.1 Lavandula angustifolia | reverse complement strand
TGCAGACACACAGCTCTGTCCTCAAGAGACAATAAAGCATCAGAGTAGGTGGCTTGTGACCTTGAACCTTCCTTAGTCGGTCTTTATCGAAGCATACCGGCGGACTAGTGGACACGTGGCCTTGAATTATTCCTCCATAGTGTATACTTAGACAATAGCACTAACACTATAAAGTCTCAACCTCGTCCGTTCTCATGTGTCCTTTACAGGCCATGGACAACCTCTTTGGATTC
Source organism: Lavandula angustifolia (assembly GCA_028984105.1). Lineage (NCBI taxonomy): Eukaryota > Viridiplantae > Streptophyta > Magnoliopsida > Lamiales > Lamiaceae > Lavandula > Lavandula angustifolia. The sequence goes on along the minus strand of CM054803.1, from coordinate 10,406,608 downwards.
ATAAGTGTAGACAACCTCTTTGGATTCATAAGTGTTACATAGAAGCGGCCCTCACTTCTCACTTACATAGGTGATTCTTATTCGAGTATCCTATCATACTCCACCTTCTCAAGGCATCCAAGAATCATTAAAAGTCAAAGACTTAACCTCACCACTTGACAGGTCACCAACATTCTCGAGCTCTTTTAGGGAATAGACTATTTGAGTGTGGTATCAACAGACTCATATAACTTAGTTTTCCCATTGAACCAAGTTCATGGGATCTCCAATCTACAAGGTTGGGTATCTACTATAATCGTCTTTTAACTTGTGGATTTAACTCTCATTCCCTCTACGAGCTTATATATTTGATCTCGATTCAAACTCTTAGTAAGCGGATCCGTTAGGTTATCGATAGACTTCACATAGTCTACAGAGATAACCCCACTCGTGATCAAATGTATTACGGTATTATGTCGATGACGAATATATCGCGACTTACCATTATACAACTCACTCTTTGCCCTGCCAATAGCCACTTGGCTATCACAGTGACTCATCACAAGTGGCACGAGTTTCGTCCAACATGAAATATCTTCAAGAAAATTACGTAGCCATTCAGCCTCCTCACCGGCCTTATCTAAAGCAATAAATTCAGATTCCATGGTGGATCGGGCTATGCACATCTGTTTCGTGGATCTCCATGACACAGCTCCTCCCCCTATAGTGAACACATAACCACTAGTAGACAATGAGTCTTTAGTGTCGGATATCCACTCGCATCACAAGCACCCTTCAAGTACTGGGGGATGTCTCGAGTAGTGCAACCCAAAGTTAAGAGTGTATTTCAAATACCTCAGAACTCTTACAAGAGATTTCCAATGCTCTCTACTAGGATTACTAGTATAGCGACTCAGTTTGTTCATCTGACAAGCTAGATCAGGCCTCGTAAAATTCGTGATGTACATAAGACAACCGATGACTCTAGCATAATCCTCTTGAGCAACAGGGTCACCCCTATTCTTGCTCAAGTGAACATTAACTTCTAGAGGAGTCTTTGCCGGCGCACGACACAGCTCCTCCCCTATAGTGAACATTAAATCGATCTAAATAGTCTCTCAAACTTTGATCAACTTATTTACTTTTACAGAAAGAATAAAAAGGAGATCAGTGACACTGATGATATTGGATTTGATGCCAAGGGTTGAGAGTAGTCAAAAATTCGATGAGGAGCTAGTGAGTGGGTCTTGGTTGAATGAATCAACCTAGTTAGATAAATTAAACTCGAATTCGAGTAGTTTTTAAGATTTCATGAAAACATTGGTGGCTAACTACATAAAATCTATCTATGGTAATACACTATAGAACACCTCAAGTCATATATTATTTTTAATTATATAGAAAACACAAATTTCTTACTTATCTAAATCAAATAGTTTGTACAATTTTGGTGTTCCTACACCCACAACCACAAGTCTTTGGATCTACTATAAACTTGGAGAATTAATTTGGGTTTAAAGAGACTGCTCCGAATAACATCCCAGCACGATATAATATAACATTATCTTCATTATTAACTGGAAATATACGTATCAATTAACAGATTAAATACTCCACAACTTGCATAATTTGTCTGGTTGAATTGAATATTTATACATTATCATAAATCTAGCTGTAATTGACATTATATTATAATAATAATTCTAACTGAATCTAGTTTAACTTTACTCGTTTCAAGCTTCCGAACCTTTGAAATAAAAAAAAGTCGGTCCTACAGGAATCGACACAAACAGATTGTTAAGGCTCCGTTTGGTTGCAGGTGGGAATGAAATAAGGAATTCAAGTAAATGTATGATTTCATACCTCGTTTGCTTTGCTTATATATATTTACCACAAAAAAAAAAAAAAACTGAATTGGTATCGTTCCTTAACGCCAAAGTGGGAATTTCTTGTTTCCCTCAATATAGGAAGGTATGAAATTTGATTATATCGGGAGTCAATTAATAAATAATCAATTAATTTTAAATTAAAAAAAATAAGATTTCTATTTAATTTTTGAAGGTAATAAATATTTTGAAATAATAAAGTAATTAAGAAATTAGTAACATCATTTTTAAAATATATATACTATTTAATTATTTTTATTATATGATTTTAAAATTAAAAAATTCCTTAAGTTCAAGATTTTAAACATATTAAAAACTAAGATTCCTTAAAGTATCAAACTTAATTAATTTAAAGATTTAATATATATATATATATATATATATATATATATATAAAGTAATTTCTAACTAATAATTAATTAATAAATATAGTTAATTCATCATTACATAAACAAAACAAGTAAAAGAATGCGACTAAAATTAAAAATTCTTTTTAACTCAACTTCTCATAATGATTATTATTATTATTATTATTATTTTTTTTTTTTTTTATATATATATATATATATATATATATATATATATATATAGGGGATGATTCTTTAAGGAACACCACCTTAATGAAGGAACTAGGAACAAATCATCTCCTTCTATTTTAAAGATGTGTGGTCTAGATTGAAGGAGATATTTTAATTTTTAATCTCTTATTTAATTTCAATAAAGGTATAAAAATCATTTGATTACTTGAATTTCTTACTTTATTATTATATTTATTTATATTATATTTGGAGTAAATTTTATAAATTCTTTAATATAAATAAATTGCTTAAATTATCTCTCGGATTTTATTCACAAATTTTATGCACTTTATTCGTAAAATTTTATGCACTTTATTCGTAATTTTTATACACTTTATTAAATTTTTTTGCACTTTACTCGTAAATTTTTATGCACTTTATTCGTAATTTTTATGCACTTTACTCGTAAATTTTTATGTACATTATTCCTAATTTTTATACACATTTTTTGTAATTTTTATGCACTTTATTCGTAATTTTTATGCACTTTATTCGTAATTTATACACTTTATTCTTTTTTTTGGTGTATTTTATTTGACAAAAAACATAAATTCCAGCTGCAAAATTGAATCTCCTTCACCATTCAAATTCATCATCTCAATCAATTTCTGCAAAATTGAATCTCCATGAACATCAAATAAACTACATAATAGTCAATTTCACAACACAACCAATACGATCCCAAATCCATGAACAACCACAGAAATCGACAACTTCCTTCGCAATTCAATCTACAAACTATTTATCTCAATCGATGTCTTCCTTAATTGAAAGATTGTAAATCCTAAAACAAATTAAAATAATTTGGGGGAAAATTGGGTAAAGAGCTTGAAACTAATTGAAAAAATTAGGGCTTATTTTATGTGAGAATTCTCTGCAACGCGGCGGCGGATACCTACACCGCCGCGCCATGTCAGCCTCCCCCTCCGCCATGGTTCCCCGCCTCTTAATCACCCGGCCTACTGGTGGCCTCCCGCCGTCCCCCACCCCCGACGCTCTACTCTGGCCTCACTGCCACCGCGAATCCCTCGAGCAGATGGATATGGATGACAACGCGACACCACCGCTGCACAGCCCCTTCGACAATACCCCAACCGCGGAGGCTACGGCCTACGAGAGAGAGAATACAGAGGAGAGATGAGAGAGAGAATACAGAGGAGGGGAGAAAAGAGATATGATCGAATAAGAGAGAATGGAGGAGAGAGAGGGGGTTGTTGGAATTAATTATTTATTGGATGAAGTTTATTAAATTGTATTTAATAATATTAATAGTATTAAATAAAATATTTTTGAACAAAATTTTTATTATTAATCTGAATCGTTCAATTTATAAAATGAAGGACTAATATATGTTCCTAGTTCCTTCAATAAGGTGTTGTTCCTTAATGATCCATCTCCTATATATATATATATATATATATATATATATATATATATATATATATATATTTTTTTTTCAAACTAAATCGGGCCTAAACGGTAAAAACGGACGCATTTCCAACAATTTCCTTTTATGATATAAGCAGTATAAAACATCATTCATCATTGTATTGGCTATTGCAAGAGCTATGCACTGTGAATTTTTCTTGTTACTAAAAAAAATATTACTCCCTCCGTCCTGTCCAATTAGTTTTTTTTTTTCAGCACGAAGATTAAAATGAGTGAGTAGTTGTATGTAAATGAGTGGGTAGTTATATGTAAATGAATGAGTAATTGTATGTAAAAAAGTAAGTCCCATAAAGTCAAGCGAACCGTGGGAATATTATATTTGATGCATTTTTATGAGAGCAGCACAATTGATTAAAAGTGGTCGTCTTGAATAATTAAGAGCTTGAATTTTCATTTTGAACTATTTAAGAGTGTAACTGCACTCCGTAGTAATATTATGAAGATCTAAAATGAACGTGGACATATAATTAGGTGTGTGTTTATTTATTTATTTTTTTAACTAAATATATAGGATAAAATAAATGTCTATTTCAACAATATAAGAGATGGATTTCCATGCGACGATTGTAGGTACAATCGGGTTGCACAGATCTAATTGGAACCCGAATTTGATAGTTAAAAATCCCACCTTATATAACCCCTCTTCACAACTCTCTCCTCTCTTGCGTCGCGCACAATCTCTTCCCTTTGATTTTCTTCATTTCTCCACAATCAGATAATCGGAGGAATAATATACCTCGGCGGCGATGTTGAGAACGAATTTGTCGGGGACCACCGCAGCTCCTCTCTTCTCGAGAATCATATATTTCATTATAGTCTTCAGAGTATTAGCTTTCAATTCGCCTCTGACCATTAAATGAAATGTGAATAACTCGTCCTCCTCTCTTTGAAAGAAGGGGCGCTTCCGGTTCATCCATTTTCCTAGAGAGACAGATAAGATATCTCGATATAATGGCGTTTTGATACCACCGGGAGCAGGAAAACAAATTCCAAGGAATCAAAAAAATTGAAAAATTAGATTCTATTCATTGAGATCTGTTGACTTTGTATACGATCTCTCATATCTGATCATTATATTGACAATTTAAAAAAACTGATCATACTATGATCATAGTATGAGGGCGGTTGCCGGTTGGCGGTGGATGTACACCGCGGTAAAGGTAGGGGTTGCAATTGAACCGTCGGTCGCGGAGGCGCGCGGGTTTTCAATTTAACGTTAGGTGTGTTTCTATAAATATGCGTACAACTATATATAGTCAATATATGGCTATATTGGTTTTACTTCTTACGTGTGGTTTGGCGCTATTTGCGACAGAGCGAGGTTTACTCTGCGCACCAAAGCGTAGCGGGCTGCGGGTCTCGTCAACAAAATATATATATAATATATATATATATATATATATATATATATATATATATATATATATATATATGGCTATATTGGTCAACTTTTTTCTGCACTTCATTAATTTCTTAATATTTTTTTCAAGTTGATGAAGAATTGAGGAATTAGTTCCTGGATTGAGATTGAGGAGAGAAATAGTTAATTGATGGTTATTGTTGTAATTTTTATTTTTGTTTTTTTGGTTTTTTAACTTCTAGATTGTTTGTTTTTTGCTTGAATGATTTGATAATTATGTTTTGATAATAGGAGATACTATGATACACTGTCGTTTTTTTTTCCAGAATTATTATTTACTTTTGTTTATCTTATTTAATGACACATTTATTCAAAATAAATGATATTTTTATTCAAAATAATTGACATTTTTTATTAAATAAATGATTTTTTTTCAAAAAAAAAAAAAAGAAACTTTTTCAAAACAATTAATACTCAATAAATAATAATTTTGTTAAAGACAAGTGATACTTTTGTTCGAAACAAATGACATAATTGTTCAAAATAATTGACACTTTGTTTCCTAGACAAATGACACTTTTCGAAGCAAATGATGCTTTTGTTCGAAACAAATAATATTCTACAAATGACACTTTTCTTCAAAACAAATGACATTTTTGTTTGAAGGAAATGATACTCTACAAATGACATTTTTAATCAACACAAATGAGACTTCCATAAGTGATGGTAGAATAACGAAAATAAATGACATTTTTAATCAACACAAATGACATTTTTAATCAACACAAAACGAAAATAACGCTTTTATTTTGGAACAAATGATGCTTTTGTTCAAAATAACTGACACGATTTCCTAAACAAATGACACTTTGTTTTCAAAATAAAACTGATACTCAATAAATGATATTTTTATTAAAAATAAAAAATATTTTCGTCAATGATGGTAATAGACATTAAATACTCGAAATAAAATAACTCTCAATAAATGTGTACTTGGATTGAAATTGGGCCAAAAAACCCCAATTATACCTACAACTTACTGTATGGAAGTTTTTGTGCAATATCAATTAGTGGGAATAACACTGTTAGCCAAAATGAAAAAAAAACACAAATGTAGCCTGAAACTTAAACAAAACACAAAAGTAGTCATTTTGTTTTTATCCGGCGGAGGGCCGATGGGTCCATCGGCCGTGAGAAAAAAATTCAAACACCCCCCCGAGGGCCGATGGAGGGCCTAAGGGAGGGTCGATGGACTTCCCCCTTGGAGGGCCTAAGGAGGGCCTAATGGAGGGCCGATGGATGGCCTAATGGAGGGCCTAAGGAGGGCCTAATGAAGGGCCGATGGAGGGCCTAATGGAGGGCCTACGGAGGGCATAAGGATGGCCGAATGTAGGGCCGATGGAGGGCCTTATGCCCTCCTTAGGCCCTCCATTAGGCCCCCCATCGGCCCTTCATTAGGCCCTAATGGAGGGCCGATGGAGGGCCTAAGGAGATCCTAATGGAGGGCCGATGAACTCCCCCTCGGAGGGCCTAATGGAGGGCCGATGGAGGGCCTCCTTAGGCCATTAGGCCCTCCATTAGGCCCTCCAAGGGGGAAGTCCATCGGCCCTCCCTTAGGCCCTCCATCGGCCCTCGAGGGGGGGATGTTCTCACGGCCGATGGAGGGCCGATGGACTCCCCCATCGGCCCTCCATCGACCCTCCTATCGGCCCTCCGCCGGATAAAGACAAAATGACTACTTTTGTGTTTTGTTTTAGTTATAGGCTAAATTTGTTTTTCGTTTCTACTGTTTGGCTAACAGTAGAAATGCCCCTATCAATTACTACTAAAAGTTAACACCAAGGTTGTCAAACTCGCGATCCTAGTTAGGATCGTTGGGCCCTACTAGGATCGTGTATCGTAGAATCGTGGTAGGATCGTACGATCCTACCAAAATTAAATTTTAAGTAAATTAGCATTAACTTATAAAAACTTAGGATATAATATCCATAAACAACATCTAAAAAGTCATTAAGTCTCTAAAAAATACAAAACTTCAATCAACGAATAAGCTATTTCATTCGGCGTTGGTCATATCAATAAATAATTAAATATAGAATTAACATGTGCATTGTATGGTTTGTGTCTTGAACAAACATCCTAACAGTAATAAAAACTGTAAACTTATCATATTTGGTAAGGGAAAAAATCAGACATCTCTCATTTTTTTAGTATAACTTATGTCTATAAAAACACGTTTTTCAGCCTTATCATCATCTAGTTTCTTTTTGAAAATTATTTTTAGAAATCAAACAAAATTCTAAATAATGAAACATATAAAAAAATTTAACACTACAATAAACTCAAAAAGGCAAGGAATTACTTCGAGAAGCCAAAAATTTCGAATCTTGAGGCAGATCGAGAAAACAATTAAAATCACATATGCTCCATACATTCCGAAACATATAATTTCTTCAGCAATCGAAGCTCTTTGAGAGATGAAGTCATCAAGTCACAATTGATTGGGAACTCGAATCAATTGATTGGGTTTTTTTTTGAAGAATGAAGATTGAAAAGGCGATTTAGGATTTTTAGTCTACTTGGAGTCATTTACGGTTTTTAGGGAAAAACAATAATATATTTTTATTTGAAAAAAAATAAAAAAATAATTTGATCTTGTAGACTCGTGCTGACTCGCACGATCCCACGAGTCTACGTGCTGACTCGCGATCCCACCCGATCCTATCACACAAGCGATCCTACACCGATCCGACTCGTTTGAGCCTTGCGACACATAAACTCGGACGAGTCTACGTGTTGACTCGCGAGTTTGACAACATTGGTTAACACCTTAGACAACTTAGCCGGTCAAAGGAATTGCTGCGCCGCCACCTCATTATTAAATTAAATAGCTATTAAAACTAAAAACAAATATTAGATGTCACAAAATGCCATCAAAGTTTATTTTCTAGTCTAGAACTGATACAATTATAGAAAATAGCTTCTCTATCTCTATCATGCAAAAATATTATATTCAAGTAGTTGAGAGGATGGCGGCTGCTATCTAATAAATGCCAACTCATCAAAACAATTTCCATCTCACATTCTACATCTTCTATGTATTATTTTCTTTTTGAAAAATAATACGAAATACTTTTTTAATACCAAAATTCATAGCAATGATTTTATAAGTGTCAGATTATATTTTTTGTTAGAATTAGAAAATGAATGCAAATCCAAATCGCTAATAAATTGAGTAGAATTTCAAATTTTCAATGTATTTATGAAGAATATTTTATTTCCATCTATTCAAAATTGCAAAATTTCGCTCCTAATTTATACTTCTTCCGTCCCATTAATATTGTTATGTTTTCTTTTTCGGACTGTGCTAATAATATTGTCATATTTTCTTTAATAATAAAACTTTACATTAAAAATTGAGGTGATTCCCTAATTACTCATTACCTACCCCACATTTTTATAAACCCTCTCTCTCCAAAAGTTTCTCTTTTACATGATTCCGTTCTGCTACGAACTCAAAAAACTATGATTTTTAACTTTATGAATACTTTAGATTATTTATTTGAATACAACATGAAAAATAACGAAAAAAAAATTCAATTTCATCAATTACACGTTAATAAAGTTTGGGGAATTCTCGTTTCTTCCCACCAACCATTCTTGAAAAATTATGTTAATTTTTTAATACAATTAAAATACATAAAATATACAATTAAATTAATTTTCTAAGTCTCCGTGCCGAAAAGACATATGACGATATTAACGAGAGAGAGAGAGGGAGTAATCGCAATCCATCCGGTAGTGCTGGGGATCTTCTATCCCACTCTATGTCCCACTTGAGTAACTCCGTACGGAGTTACTGAGACAACCTTGAGAGTGGGACATGTAGTAGGACATAGGGTGGGACAGAAGATCCCCACCCATCCGGTAGTAATTAATGTTTGCATTATTACAAAATCATGACCGAACAAGAATCTAAAAATGTTCAACGGGACTATGATCTAAGAATGTATCATCGATGCATCACAAACTAATTAATAATGAAGCGATTAATTATTCATTGGTCAAACTTGTCTACCGGTATGGAAGGTCAGATTCCGCCGCCTCGCCGACGCTCACGACAGAATTATGAGTTTGCTTCCTCCCTCCCCCTCTCTCTCTCTGAAACATAATTTTTGTTATCTTTTTCAACTAAGGTCTCTATCTTAATTTCCCTCTTTGAATTCAAATTCTTGCGAACAGTTTAAAATGTGCTATATATATAGCTCATATATCTTTGAACTTTTTCATCACGACCATTTCTTGCGAGTTGTGTTTATACGATCATAGAATTAACAATATTAAGTAAAGAAAGATTTGATTTTAATCATGGACTCATCATATTCGTCCACAAGCAACACAGATTGCTCTTCACCTCCTTCATATTCTCACTCCTCATCTTGGATTCCACATCATTACCGGCAAGAATTAAAGAGTACTAAACCGCCGCTCGCGTTCCGGTCGGCGCTCCATTCCGTCCGTAGACCTCCGGCGAAGAACGCGATCACCAAGAAACCGATTGCTCCGCTACCGCCGACCCCACCAAGGATCTACAAGGTGGACCCCATGGAGTTCAAGGACGTAGTTCAGAAGCTGACGGGTGCGCCAGAGTTCCAGCCGACGCGGCTGCAAGAGGTGGCGCCGCCCCCTCTCAGCCTCTCCCCACCGTATCGATAAACTAAGTTTAAGGTAGATAATGAAGAAGAAAAGCGGCTGAAATCATTTGATACTACTTTTGGGGCACTAAGTCCGCTTGGGTTTAGCTTGTCGCCTTCTGCTCTGGCGTGGTGTTCGCAGTGGCGGATGCACATAGAGGCAAGGAGAGGCAATTGCCTCACCTCAAAATTTGATTGAATTTTTTTTTTTTTTGTATTTTAAGTATCACAAAATTATTTATTTTATTGTAAAACTTTTCCAAATCTAGTATTTATGAGAGTAACAAATTAAAATCTTTTATTCTCCGGAGACATTAATTCATCAGTGCTTCGTGAGCAATTTTATAAGACTTATGTATATTTTTTTGCCTTAGTTAGATATTGTTATTCTTTATAATTTTCTCTAACTAAATTTAGAGTGATGTCAAAATAGGATTGTGTAATAAATTTTTTGAATAAATATAAAAAATATATGAGTTATTCATGAAAGAAGAATATAATCCTTAAATAAGCCATAAAAAGTAACTATAATTAGATTTAAGTAGAAAAATGGCTTAAAAGTGGTAGGGGCCGGCCGAAGATAAAAGATAAGCAGCCCGTATAAGTTTTGCCCCCCCTAACCAAAAATCCTGGATCCGCCCCTGGGTGTTCGGCCATGCTTCTCAGTCCGGGAACACTTGCCTCCTTTGAGCCAAGTGTCGTTCTCTAGAGTTTCATTTCCTTCTAGAAGATCGTAAGACAATATCCGTATGGCGTATCAATCTTGAGATGGTCCGACATACGTTTTTTGTATTTAATATATAAAGATTTTTTAAAGTTGATTTGAATTTGTGCAGTCATTTGGATGAAATTAGGATTATTTATTTATTTATTTATTTATTTTTATAATGATCTTGATGGACTATAATCTATTCATTTCATCAAATCACAGCTGATTTTTTAATTTCTTGATCCAAGTAGACTCGAAATTCCTTTCTTCTTTACCATTCCTAGATTTTATTTACGGATTACGCTTGGTGTGACAAAAAAACTAAAATTCGTTGTATTATTAATTTATGTTTAGTTTCACCTTGTTATTTTTGTAACCTTATAAAAAATGCCTATAAATTCTTTGAGGTTAATGTACTTCGAAGATATGAAATGTGAATTCGTATCCGGAATTTTGCTTTTATGTAATTATTCAATCTATAGTGTTACAAATATTGAGTAAGTGGAGTTTGATGTTTGTGTAGGATGATCGATCATTGATAGTTTGATACCATATATGCATGGAAGCCTGAGCTGTGTTGGGATCTTGTTCAGTTTGGGAGTGCTTTTGACTCATTTTTTCTGGCCTAGTTATAAGCTCCACATAAATATTATGTAATTGTAAATCAAAATTGTTAGCGAAGAATATAATTTACAGCTATTGTGCAAGATAGGTTATATTGATCGAACACGTACATTTGTGTCTCCTTTTCAATTCCTTTTAATTATTTTTTTTGTTCTTGTTTTGTTCATGTAACTAAATAAACTGATAATTTCAATTCGTTTTTGAAGGGAGAGGATGTTGTAAAAGATTTAAGAATGTAATTAAGTTTGGAACTCAATTACGGATTTTAGAAAGTAGAAATAGCCAAATAGGCTATAATCCACCTGATATGTTTGATTCATATTTTATATAGGGTGGACTTGGGTGCACCGGGGGCACAAGCAACCGCATCCTATATATACAATTTTATCAAATGTGGGAATACCCACTGTTAGCCAAAAATAAAAAATAAAAAAAAATACAAATGTAGCCTGAAACTTAAACAAAACACAAAAGTAGTCATTTTGTCTTTATCCGGCGGAGGGCCGATGGGAGGGCTGATGGAGGGCCGATGGGGGAGTCCATCGGCCCTCCATCGGCCGTGAGAAAAAAATTCGACCCCCCCTTGGAGGGCCGATGGAGGGCCTCTCCATTAGGCCCTCCTTAGGCCCTCCAAGGGGGGAGTTCATCGGCCCTCCATTAGGATCTCCTTAGGCCCTCCATCGGCCCTCCATTAGGCCATCCATCGGCCCTCCATTAGGCCCTCCATTAGGCTCTCCTTATGCCCTCCTTAGGCCCTCCATCGGCCCTCCATTACGCCCTCCATCGGCCCTCCATTAGGCCCTCCAAGGGGGGAATTCATCGGCCCTCCATTAGGATCTCCTTAGGCCCTCCATCGGCCCTCCATTAGGCCATCCATCGGCCCTCCATTAGGCCCTCCTTAGGCCCTCCATCGGCCCTCCATTAGGCCCTCCTTATGCCCTCCTTAGGCCCTCCATTAGGTCCTTCATCGGCCCTCCATTAGGCCCTCCTTAGGCCCTCCATCGGCCCTCCATTAGGCCCTCCTTAGGCCCTCCATCGGTCCTCCATTAGGCCATATATCGGCCCTCCATTAGGCCCTCCTTAGGCCCTCCATCGGCCCTCCATTAGGCCCTCCTTATGCCATCCTTAGGCCCTCCATCGGCCCTCCATCGGCCCTCCATTAGGCCCTCCTTAGGCCCTCTAAGGGGGGAGTTCATCGGCCCTCCATTAGGATCTCCTTAGGCCCTCCTTAGGCCCTCCATCGGCCCTCCATTAGGCCATCCATCGGCCCTCCATTAGGCCCTCCTTAGGCCCTCCATCGGCCTCCTCGGGGGGGGGTTCGAATTTTTTTCTCACGGCCGAGGGAGGGCCGATGGACTCCCCCATCGGCCCTCCGCCGGATAAAGACAAAATGGCTACTTTTGTATTTTGTTTTAGTTATAGGCTAGATTTGTTTTTTCGTTTCTACTGTTTGGCTAACAATAGAAATGCCTCATTTTAATTTCATTTATTGACCCAAGATCTATCTATATATAATACTAATTTTATATTATTTTCACTTCTCCTCTGCGCCTGCTCACACACTCTTTCCCTTGATTTTTTTATTTCTCATCTTTATTTTCTCCATTTCCCCACAGTGCAGGAAAAGTTGATCCTTTATAAATTATAATGAGAAAAGAAAAGTTAATCTTTTCAAAATTAATTGTCCCATGCTCATAGGATGACAAAAAAAAAATATTCATTTAGAGAAGTTATTTATTTATCGATAAATGAATAAATTATTCATTCATCAATAAATGAATATTTATTACTTTAGAGAAAAATTTACGATATGAAACAAGTTAAATGTATTATTAAACTTATTTTTTTAACAACTTAGTTCGTATAGACATTAAAAAATAAAAAATAAAATTAGTGTTTTCTTTAGTAAAAACATGTTAAAAATGTACATTCAATATGCACTAATTATAAACCAAGTCAAATTACTCAATTTTACAAAGATTAAGTAGTTTTATATTATAACAAAGCTTATATACATAAAAAAATTATTTTTGGTTATATTAAAATTATCCTTCAAGTATGTTTTCGGCATTGCAAGATTCGTTCAATAAAAAATAATCTACAGAAATCGGAGTCCTTGAATTAGATAAATATCTCAAGCATTATGTAATGTCATCTCTAATTTACGTTATAGAAATGCTATGAATGTTAAAAATCTTTTAGCTATCGAGAATGATGCAACTATGGAATTGCCGATGAAGAAATTATTAAAACACTATGAACAGTAATGATGACGGAGAGGATGATCCTAAACGAGATATGATAGTAAATTTATTCCAATTGTGTAATTAAAAGATGTATTTCAAGTAATAACCAAAATAATTACTTGCTACAACATTAGTAAAATATACTCCCTCCGTCCCACAATTCTTGTAACATTTTCCTTTTTAGGATGTCCCACCATTCTTGTAACATTTCCTAAAATGGATAATTATTACACACACTTTTTTTAGGGCCCCACATCTCTACTCACAACCAACAACTCTTCTAAAATACCGCGCCGAAAAGAAATGTTACAAGAATCATGGGACGGAGGGAGTACATAAGTTGTCTATACTTTACAAAAAGTTAAGGATGATGGTGGGAAGAAAAAACAAGAACTATGGAAGCATATAATCATAAGAAATGATTATTGTACGACTGTAGATTTATAAATGTCTATACATATTTTCTAAAATTAATAATTACTCCCTCCGTCCCACTTATATTGTCCACATTGATTTTTGCTCGATTTTTAAGGAGAGTTGATAATTGTAGTATTGTGATGAGTCCTCTACTTTAAACCAATTCTTAATCTCTCTCTCTCTAGCTCTCTATCTCTCTATCTTTCTTTAATTTAACTGCTTTTGTTTTTTTTAAAATATGACTGCTCACCTTTTTTTTTCTCCTAATATTTCCATAAAACTGCTTACCACGAATTAAATAATCTGTGCAGAACGAAAATAAGCAAAATTAAGCAAAATAATCAGCTTACGTACTCAAGTATATAACCAACCCAAAAAACAAAACAAACAATTTATACAAGTGCATGAAAAGACAAGTACTCCTACAGCCGAAAATTCAAATTTGGTGCCAACAATTTTCCAATATTCCCTCCAATTCCCTTACTTAAGTACCTAATCCACCTCCTCCATACTTCACTATTTACAACAAAATTAAAGAAAATGCCAAGAAGAAAAGATCTTTCCACTCTTCACAAGAATGGCATCATCCGGTTCCATCTTCCCGACAGCAAAGATGGAAAGCCAAAGTACGGCATGATCCAAGCGGCAGCCTTGAAGTTCGGGTGCTCACCAAGGACCGTAGCTAGGGCATGGGCTGCAGCAATGAAACAACAAAAAGAAGGCCAAGTAGTTAACCTTGTGTTAGCAAAAAAGGCAAAAAAAGGTAGGAAGAAAGTTCCTATCGATCTCCCATTAATACAAAGTTTGTCGGTGTTGAAGAGATCAACCATACGACGGTTAGCACAAGGTGTAACAAAGAGTAGGAGCACGGTGTTTCGATGGTTTAGAGATGGGCTAATCAGAGCACACACTAATAGCATAAAACCGACACTCACATTAGATCACAAGTTCTTAAGGCTAAGGTTTTCACTAGAAGCCCTAGAGTTCGATAGAGTTCTACAACGGCTAAAATTCAAAAGCATGCATAACATAGTTCATATTTATGAGAAATGGTTTTATATGTTTAAGGCTTCACATATAATGTATCTAACCGTAGATGAGCCAGAACCGTATAGATCTTGTCAAAACAAGAAGTTTAATTATACAAAAAGTTATGCTTATGTGTGCGGTGTCCCGCCCACTCTTTGGGGAAAATGGTGAAGTATTATTCGATGGGAAGATAGGTATCTTCCCGTTCACACAAAAGATTGCTGCACAAAGAAAGAACAAAAATAGATCACCCGGAACTTTGGAGATAAACCAATTGAGTCCATAACCAAAGAGGTTACAAAGGAATGCATGATCACAAAGGTAATGTTCAATTATGCTTTCAAGTTCAATAACACAGAAGGAAGCATAAACTACCATTTAGGGAGAATTTGTCAAGAAGGCAGAATTTGCCCAGAATGAAAATATACATACTAGATGTATTTTTTCATGTATTGATTTGTTTTTCATGATCACAGAGGTAATGTTCAATTATACTATCAAGTTCAATAACAAAGAAGGAAGCATAAACTGCCATTTAGGGAGAATCTGTCAAGAAGGCAAAATCTGCCTAGAATAAAAAAAGAAGATACATACTAGATGCTTCTAATATTCTCTTGTATTGATTTCTTTTAATTTAGTTTGTAAGCTTTGTCATTATTAATTCAATTATTGTAATCTTCATTGTCTTAAGACAATGAAATCTTTGTAATACATTTTGTGATTTTTAGATAGATAGTAAATTGTTGTAGAGAATAATTTCTTATCTTTAGATATTCTTGTGAGTCAAGACTGCTCTCTGCACACATTAGTGCAGAAAACAACCTTCACAGAAACACACAGTATCAAATGAAAAGGTAAACAAATAGGTATTCATCAATATATTTCATACAACACTCTTTTTACATTTTAAACATGCATTTTTTATTGTACAGATTCTGCCTGCAATAAGGAGCAAATGACCTCCTTTAGCAGATAACTTGATTTTCATACAACAAGACAATGATAAGCCACACATTAAAGATTGTGATGCTGAGTTTAGAGAAGTTGCAAGCCAAGAGGGCTTTGACATTAGGATAGTGCACCAACCACCCAACTCTCTGGACACGAATGTGAACGACCTTGGGTGGTTTAGAGTAATACAGAGGATTCAAACAGAATCAGAATGCAATACAGTTGATCAATTAGTTGCTGCAGTTATCAAATCATTTGAAGAATTCACACCTCAAACACTGAACAAGGTTTTTCTAAGCCTACAGGGGTGTATGGTAGAGATTATGAAGGTTAGGGGGCAAAATAGCTACAAGCTGCCTCACTACAAGAATGATGCTCTTACTAGAATTGACAGACTTCCATTAGATTTGGAAGTGGATGTTAGCTTGGTAAGGGAATGCTTTACATATATGCTAGAGAATGGAATGATGGCAGAGACTACCCAACTGCAAGCAAGGCTAGGTATTTGATTTTAAGGTGAAAATCAAACTTTTTTTATATCTGAAAATGCATCTTATTTGGGGTTTTTGTATTACTCTTAAGCCAACTATGGTCATTTATTTAGTTAGTATGTGCTAACACTTTTGTAAAGCTTATTAGATAATTTTGAATTGTAAATGGTAGCACATTTACTTAATTTAGATATTTAGACTACTTACAAGTTTCAAAGCATATTTCCCCCTGCCAAATGTGTTTCATAAACTGCATATGCCTCTAGCATATACATCTAGCGTATCTGGTGTTGAAAAACAAACAAACAATATTTCAAGGCAGTCAATAAGAAGCCGACTTAGAATATTTCTCACATAAAGTAAAATTATCACAAGGTAGCAAACCATCAACAATTTCAAGCATAAGAAATTGGCAGTCAATCATCCTCAAAGTTAAAGCATAAGAAATTGGCAGCCAACCAAGAAGAATCTCGTAATTAAAGCATCAACATATTAAAGACAGTCAACCAACAAGTTAAGCTATCTAAAGGCAAACAACGATCAACATATTAAGGCATAACAAGAATAGGTTTAAGCAGGCAAAAAAATCATGGAAAAGCTTGAACATGTCTCGTAAATCAATTTATCTCAAGGATATGTTTCAAATCATGTAATTAGTGTGAGCATACTTTCGTCATTTTAGAACCCTATTAACTCATTCCGACTGAACGTGCTCTACTCAATGTTAACCATAGAAAATAGCACATAGCAAGAAGTTGAGGGAAAGATCTCACAGATTGGGGCTAGCATAGTCAGCCCCTTGGGTGGCAACGCCCACTTCTACGCTCATATTGACTTGTCGGGAGAGCAGGTAGCCACAATTGGGATAGATCAGGCAAATGTCTGACGACGGAGTTATGGTAAAGGCAGATCTAGGTGTCAAAGGAGATGGTGGAGGGAGTAGGCCCAACTTTGGTTCTGATATCATCACAGCGCTCATCGCCTCCCTACGAGACTGCGGCGGATTTGTCGGGAGAAACGACGACTCAACACCTCTACGGACGGAGGGCTTCAAGTCTGACCGAGGACGGGAGCTTGCCTGACCGTAAGCTGGTCGTGATGGGATGTGATTTAGTAGTTGATTTGACTGATCCCAAAACCCTATATTGATTGATGAACCATTCCCTTGTAAAAGTTTAACACCTTTGTCTCTGAGTGTTTCAGACTCAGTAGACTAGCCTTCAGCATGGTTCCGGCTCAGAAGTTACGTTTCTTTGTCTTTCGCAGAGACTATCCGCCGCAAAGACCACGTGGAGTGAAGATTCGGTAATCTTTGGACTCAACAGGAGCAAAGATATGCGAAAGGTGTTGAGGAGTGAGTAGAACTGGACTCAGCATGAGCAGTTTACTGAACTCAGAGTCGACCTTCAGTAGAGTTGGACTCAGCAGAAGTATACTACTGAATCTATGGGTCAGACTAAGCAATAGCCTGTCAGTTTCCATGTCGACGAGAAGACTTCAATGTCATTTCAGTAGAATATTCCGAGGTCGTACAACTGAGAGAAGTCAACTTCAGTATCAACCTTGAAGTCTGCAAGTGTCTCAACCACTCTCTGCACCTCGACCAATGACAAGCAGCCAACTGTTAAAGAAACTGGTAAAAGCTGCAAGTCAACCACTTTCCTGATAAACATAGTGGACTCTACGGAATTTCAAAAGAGTTGTTAGCTACCCAAATAGAGTGACACGTGGACAGTTAGTCTCCAACGGATCATCCATAGCTCACGTTTATAAATAGAAGGAAAATCAAATCGTTGAAGACACGAAAAAATACGAATCAAAGAACACGAACAGAGCATCAAGCATACAAGAACACAAGCTATACGCGACGAAGTTTATAGATATATCTTAGCGTAAAAAGTTATAATCTGTTCTAAGGGAACTCAAGCTTACATAGAATTTAAGCCTCTAGCATCCAAGTGAAGAACACGAACCCAGAGAGATTATTCCTCACTGTTCTTCACTCTAGAATCCCTTTTTGTTCCCTTTCCCTCTAACCTAAGCTCAACTATATCCATCCATAGCTTAGACCGAAGGAGTTCAATTTATTGAACTGCTCTTAGAGTTAAGAACTCCTTCATCGCTGGAGAAACATTCAAACATAATTTTGTTTGACCCTGTAAGCTGAGACTTGCTCAGTGTAATCACAAGACGGAGTTTGTCTAGTGAACAAACCAACTGAGAGTAACTTAGTATAATAAAATAGCCTCCTGTCTTTGTTCAGGACAGTGGGCGTAGGATCTTGCGTATCCGAACCAATTTAAAAATCTGTGTTCTTAACTGTTGCATTGATTTTACTATTCACACTGAAAATCCTTTTAGAAAATCATTCAACTGAGTTTCGGTAACAAAACTTAACTGACTGCACTAATCTACTGAAACAGTTTTCTTAAACAAACGTTTTCAACCAAACTGAACTGGTCCTACACTTTCCGCACTCTACTGAACCCTACTGAACGCTTCTGAATTCTGATATCAGTCAGCTAGCAGAGCTCAGTACCTTCAGCCACTCTGTCCACGCGATCTAGAGCAGCTTGTCTGGTCTACTGAACTCGTTCAGTAGACAATCTCCGTTATCGGACTGTTCGCGTTCAAGTTTGAGAAAAAAAATTCAAGTGTATTCCCCCCCCCTACACCTGAACGTTTGACTCGGGACCAACAAGTCGCTACATTTCTTCACCATGATCCAGCCGTCGTCAACAACTGGTGGATTATGGTAGAAATCCTCCGCTGTGAGACCAACCCAAGGCTCCGATTTCATAGCCCGTTCGAAGGATCTTCAAGATTCGAGGAAGATGAAGAACTAGGGTTCAAAGGGGGAAGAGAGGCGTGAATAATCTTTAGTTTTAGGAAATAAAAACATGGAAGAGAGAGAGCGTAAATGATTTGGGTAGAGTAGTTAATTAGCTTAAAGTAAATTAAATTAGTGTTTTAATTAATTAGTTAAGTGTGTTTTAAATTTAGATAAATTATTGTATTTTTTGCTATTTTCAGAAACTGGACAATATCTTTGTGACAGCCCGAAATGGAAAACTGGACAATATAATTGGGAGAGAGGGAGTATTATTTTATATTTTCATTGGATTCTTAAGGGTGCCTCCATTGGTATAAAGAAAAAAGCCGACCTTTTAATAGTCACGTCAGCTTTTAATACCTACTATTAGGTATGAGATTCAGTGATATAAAGATTTGAAAATCTCAAAACCCCTTAGTTGAATGATGAACCTTGATAATGTAATAGCTTAGTTGCGTTCAGCATGTTAGGAACTCAGTAGGCTAGCTAGAGTTCAGTAGCTGATAGGTTCAGTAGAACATCTTTTGTCAGCAGGATGGACTCAGCACCAAGGACTCAGTTGGGTAGTTCAGAACCCATTGAATCAGTAAAAAAATTCAAGCCACGTACTGAATATCTTAGAAGAATGTCAGCAGAAGACTTTTCAGTAAAGGCATATGAGGAATCAGATGAAGTCAACTCAGCATCTGCTTTGAAGTTTGAACAAGTCTCACCAACTCACCAACCTCGACCAATGAGAAGCTGTCAGCACTGTACTTGTACTGACAGAAAGCTACTCCCTATACTGAAAAAGAGAATCTCTACAGTGACATTCAAATTCGAGATGACCGTTTTTCTTAGCATTTTCGACACGTGTCTAGACCCTCTCCAACGGATCTATTCATGAGTCGAGACTATAAATAGAGAACAGTCTTCATGCATAGAAGACATCGGGAATCAAAGCATTCAAGCATTCAAAGCTCTAGCAATCAAATAGCACACCCAGCGAAGAACTCATTCACAGTGACATAATTCTTAGTTCTTCTCTCTAGAAATCTATAGTTCTCTTTCTCTACTCTAAGCAATTCATGTTATATCACAAACTTAGAAAAAACGAAGGAGTTCAGTTATTGAACTGTTCTTATTATAAGAACTCCTTCTTAGTTGGAGAAAATTAAACCATCGTGTTTGAACTTGTAAAATCACTGCGACTATAAGTAGAGTATCTATCCAACGTACAGATCAAGTCACTATGATATAAGTAGAGTATCTGTCCTACGAACAGATCGACTGAGACTTCCTCAGTATAAATTAATTCAAGAACTCTTGCTTTGTTCAGGGCAGTGGACGTAGGATCCAACTTATCTGAACCACTTTAAAAACTGCTTGTGTTGTGTAACTGTTTCATTGATTTACTGTTTATACTGCATACAATTGAACTTTCAAAATTACGCTTGCATAAAACGTGTTTTCAAAACTGAGACAAAAAATATTTTGGGCCTGCACTTCCGCACACTATCTTATACTAAATCTAGAAAGTCTAATCTACTGTTCACTAACTGAAGTCAGTAGATAGTGACTCATTAGACAGACTCTCTGCCCACGTGATCTAGAAAGCCTAATTGACGAACTGACACGTTCAATAGCACTATTCAGTAATAACTGACTTTCGCTTTTGAGTTGAAATTCGTACTCAGGTGTATTCACCCCCTTCCCCCCCTCTACACCTGAAGGTTCGTCTCTGGACCAACACCAACCAACTTTTTAACACCTTTCTCTCAAACCATATACCTATAAAATCAATTTTATGTGGGTCCTACTAAAATATACACAAAACCAAATTATAGAAATGCTATAAGAGAAGTACTACAACATTTATGTAATGTTTTAAGATGTGCCTCTCATATCATAATGCATATATTTAATTTCACAGCATTCATGCTGTCTGTACTTGTTCACGCACGCGTGAGGTGAACGTGCCAGTATCAGCACGCGTGTTGCACACAACCAAGCACTATCAATAAGAGCTCCAATTAAAACCTAGCTTTTACTGCAGAAGTTGGGTTTGTTTTTCCAACTTTTTAAGTTTTACTCCAATGGGCAAAAAGCTAGTCTCCGACTTTTATTATTTTAAAAAAGTTGCCATTGGTGGCATCCTAACGATTTAAACTTATTTTAAAAAAGTTGCCATTGGTGGCATCCTAACGATTTAAACTTTTTTTTTATTATAATGCATTTAACGAAATTATTACTTTAGTACACTGGCTCAAGTCGGGACCGGAAGAAATTATTATCTAAGAAGTTATTTCATCATCGATGTTTAACAGTGAGTGTTTGCAATAGAATATAATTTGCAACTTATAACTTAATTTAAGAATAAATTTATTATGGAGTGTTTGGTTAGCTTAAAGTTATGCAAATTCTCTAGGAGAAGTTTAGAAATAACCCTTAAAGATAAGTAGATATCTTTTATAACTTATATTTTAAAAATACCAACTATCTAACCACTTTTATGTTTTTGTCATAATTTTTAATTGAAATTAGGTCACACAATCAGAAGATATTCCTATACAACTACTATAATACTCCCTCCGTCCCAAAATTCTTGTCCGCTATTCCATTTTGGGTTGTCCCAAAATTCTTGTCCACTTTCCTTTTTTAGTAAATTATTACACACAACTTTTTTGTGGGACCCACAACTTTATACTAATCCACACACTACTAACAACTCTCCTTAAAAACCGTGCAAAAAGCAAATTGGACAAGAATTTTGGGACGGAGGGAGTATTACTTTATCTGGTGGGCCCCATAAGAAATTTAATTCAGATTTCGCTCACTTGAAACTTTTACTACTGCAGATAAATAAATTACCACCTACCAATTCTTTACCACTTTTTCATCTCTTTTACTTTGAATGATACTAGTCTCTATTTCAATAATCCAAACGACAACTTTTTCCCTTTAATTTGTTATCTTCATTCTCTTCATCCATCTTCATCATTTTTCATCTTTAACAAGACATCCTATTCGAAGGAAACACGAAATGGACGCGGTATGTTTTTTAATTAAAGGAGTTTTGAAGCATATGCTTGCTTTGTGATTTAACTTCATTGTTGGTTTTAGAAGAAGCATGATATATATTCATATTCAGAGCATTGCTAAACACTTGCATTGTCAAACACATTAATAAAATTAAGTATTATATTGAAGTTTATATGGTTATGTTAAAAGATGGACACATTATTATGCAATTGGTGAGTAGGGATCATTTTTATAACAATATTCATTTGGTCATACATATATATAGGTATATATATAGGAGAGAGATCAAATAGGAACAAGGGCTTAAAGTAAGAAGTGGGAACAAATACGGAGCATTGAATCTTGAGATGGATGGTTGAGATTGAGAAAGGGTTTTATTTTTCAATCATATATATATATATATATATATATATATATATATATATATATATATATATAAACCTCATTAAAGGTATTTGAGTAATTTATCATGTCTATTTCGATTATCACCTTCTATCTCATTTTTACTATTTTCTCTCTCTTCTCTCCCTTCCCTTTCCTCTCTCTCTCTTGTCTCTCTATTCAAACTCTATTCAAACTGCCCTACTTTTAAATTTACAATACGAGAGAGTATCAGATTATTGAGAAAAATGTACGTATTAAATATTAAAATTGAATCATAATAAATAAATTGCATTTTTGCATTTAATATCACATTCAAAATAGATCTACATTCATAGTTTACCAACACTAAATATTACAATCTATAATAAACTTGGATAATCTTCTTCTCTTTGGGAATTTGGATTAGAAGTCACAACTTTTTCCTTAGATCCCATTCTTATTGAAGAAAAGGTTTATTACAAACAACAATAAAGTGTATCGAATTAAGCTAGAAAGTGTATTACAAACAACTAAAAAGTGTATTGGCAATATAATATGCAATGTATCACAAAGCAACTACAAATTATATTACAAAACATCTAAAAAGTATATGACAAAACAACTAAAAAGTGTATTGGCAATATAGTATGCAATGTATCGTATCAACCAGTTTTATGTCGGTCTTTTCCAAAAACCGTATAACAAAACAACAACGAGTGTATCAACCTTTACGAACCTCAGTCTAATTCACGTAGAAACTAGTGTATTTCAGCCTTTGCAAACCTCAGTCTCATTCTTACAGAAAATAGCAAAAATCACACCATTAGCAAACTCTCTACATTCTACAGAAAATGCAATACAAACATGAAATATATAACAATATCATCACCATCAATGAAAACATCATCAACATTACCAATTTTTGGAATCAAGCATGAAGAGCCTAATCAACAACATAGCCACATCATGAAACAATCCTTACTTGTGAACTGTCAATCACATGGTATCAACAGTAAAGTGTATCGAAACTTAACTTCAGAGTGTATTAAAAAAACGAATAAAGTATATTCGAGCCCTAGTCTGAAAAGTACATTTTACATCAACATTAGCAGCTAATCAAAATCCATGTACTCCAAAAACAACAAACAAGAGGCGAGCCTAGAAGCTAAAAAGTTCAAGCAGAGAGCAAAGCAAAATTCAACATCAACATGAACTTAAATCGATGGAACAATGCAAAAACTATAAAATTCTTGTTCAGACCACCAAAATCAACACCCTATATACGTGAAGAACAAAAACAAGAATAATTTTAGGGTTTCAATCTCAGTACAATTGGAAAGGGGTTTTCAAATTGAAGAACAAAACTATATACTTGAACAAAAATTCTCAGTGCCGCCAACACCCAGCCTCGTGGCAACACCTTTCTTCGCCAACAACAACATGTTGGGATTTTGTATACTCGAAGCAAATTTTATGTTTGTATACAATGTGTTTTTTATTTCCACTGTTTTATTCTCCTATTTGATATATATATATATATATATTTGCACTTGTAATCCTTTATCTTGTATGAAAGTTAGATTGTACAGTGTGTTGTAGATCACGGAAGACTACTCAATTGGTTGAACTGACAAGATATAAATAGTTATCACAGTTGAGACAACTTTAGGATAAGTTGTCGGTTTAAGCTGCAGTTTAGATAAGAAGTGACTTGTCTTGGCTACTTATCTATACTGATACACTGAAGGTGGTGTATTGACGGATCACAGTGAGATGTGTTCTCCTGACTGACCTTAGTGGAGAACCTAGATCTCGGTGACTTAGCTGATCTTAAGCTTGATAAGACTTCAGCTGAATGCATTTGGCTGACTAGCACTTTGACCTATTACGGTGAACGTCATCTTGACGGGATCTACGTATCTTGGGTGTTAATAGTCATTTGTGGCTCAGGCTGGTTGTCTGTATCTTGCAACTGTACCCTTGTAAAATGGGTTGATAATATCCACTGAGGAACTCATAAGGATTGACATACTAAATCCGACCGGTTGATTAAGTTCAGGTGTGTTAATAAGGTCAAGTGGTACTGCTCAGGAATATAACAAGATGTCAATTAATTTAAGTTGTCAGTGGGCTTAATTGATTAATAGATATTTTACTATTAAATACTAAGATCGACTAAGTCTAAAATACAAGCACATGCTCAAATTGGGATAAAGGGGTAAGTCATGACAAATTCTCTAGTGGAATGAATCTGTGTTTATTAATTGATTTTGCTCTGGGCTGAGCATAGATGATTAATTGATTTGAGGCCTAACTTTATTTCTTGTATTGGATTCCAGATCTGACCCAATTAGTTGCCTAGTTATTTATTATGTCTCGGAAATCATTATTAATAGATTAATGTATTTGATATTATTTAATAATATTATTTATCTGGAATTAATTGGTTGAGTCAATTAGTTGATAAATAATAGTAGCCCAGCAAATTAATTTATTAGATTATGAGCTATTTGATGTTGAAGCTCATTGTAAGTATAATTAAATTATTGAGCTACAAATATTAATATAATATATTTTTGGAGCTTATATATATTAGTATTATGTTTATAACACATATTCACAAACGCATATACGCGAGTGAGAGAGAGACAATTTTATTTTTTCTTCAGTTCTCTAACCACGTGGAGGAGGAAAAGGATCAGCACACAGATCAGAAAATTTGAATGGGAGCACTAATCAGAACTACAACAACATACAAATGAGGCAGGTAAAATTCTATCCTTAACAACGAACCCTCACCGCCATCATCAACACGCCGCCTCGTCCACAAGACCAATTGTCGCCGCCAACACCTTCGTTCGCCACCGCGTCATCTCGCTAGGAGGTCATCGCCGTTTGTTTTTCTAGGGAGGAAGACGCCGCATTCGTGTCGTGGTAGGGAGGAAGGAAAAGGGGGGTTTCGTCTTGCTAGGAGAGGAATAAAACCAATATGGTGGGAAATGAATGAAATAAACCCTCCCTCTCCAATTTGAATCGATAGTGATAATAAAATGTCACTTTTGCCCTTTAGTGTATTACAATTCCAAAGAAAGTGTATCGTCGCGGAATTGGATCTTTTTAAGCTCAAATTGATCTATAAATGTTGGATCGATCCAACGACTCTTACTTGATCCTACTTCCAACTATAGCTCATGTTTGCATGGGAACCTAACTATATATGTATATATTTACATAACGTGTGAAAATGCACTTTAAAGACAATTGTGCTGCACTTTATAGATGATAATACTGCTCTTTAAGTGCTGCACTTTCAAATGATCAAATTGCACTTAAGAGGCATTTTTGTTATCTGGCAAATACAAGTGCAAATATTTGTCTTGAAAGTGCAGTACGTTTGTCTTGAAAGTACAGTATTCACACATTCACACGATAAAAGTTGTTAACAAACGTATTCTTACTAAATTGGAGTCTTGTATCCTTTATGAATATTTAATCCATAAGTAATTATGTAATATTGCTTAGTGAACATATTAATGAGTATTGTTGTGGGCACTTATAACATGCAAAATCGAGTGAGTTACTCAGTGGAGAGATCAGCCACTAATAGAGTGAACTACATCTGCAAGAATGGAAATGGATATTCTTTCATGTTACACACGAGATCTGGTGCAGGAGTTTGGCGGATCATTAAGTTCAACCTTGTTCTACTTGCCAAACAAATTTTCATAATATTTTTCATCATTATGTGCCTGCAAAGGTAATAGTGACTTACTTCTCGCGCAAATTGGTCGAAGGTGCTACTGTTTTTTTAAGCAGAAGGACATGATCAATGACTTGAAGGATTGATTTTGGCGTTGAAGTTAATTATAACTTTCCTTTACGTGCAATGAATATCGCACTTGAAATTGCAAATGGGGAATATTATAGATCATATCAGATGTTGCTAAGCTACCTCTATATGCTTTAACAAAGTTGTTGGTCCGGAGACGATAGTCAGGTGTAGAGGGGGGGGGGTGAATACACCTGATCACAGTTTCTTTTTCTCAAATCGAAGGACAGCTGAGCTGTTTGGTGCAACTGATGAACAGTGCCAAATATTAACCTTCGATCACGGGTCAGAGTGTGTCAGCTATTGAGCTCTCCTACTGACTTTAGTCAGTCGTTGAAACTCAGTCGGAGATGTTGTGCGGATAAGTGTGTAGGGCCCGGAGATTTGTCTTAGTTGAAAACGTGTTTTCGCATGATAAATTCTTTTGGTTGTGCGCTTTTAAAATACATTTTATGCAAACATATGATTTTGAGCGGTTGTATGATATGCAATAAAACAGTAAATAACACATGCAGTTTAACGTGGTTCGGATACGCAAGATCCTACGTCCACGGTCCTGACTTGGTAGGAGAACTTGTTGATTATTCTGAGCAAGTCTCAGCAAGGTATCTGTGCACTGGACAGATCCTTCTAAGTTATAGTCCTTAGCGACTTTACAATTCAAACCTAAGTTCGAAAGGGAGGGGATAATCTCCAACTAAGAAGGAGTTCTTACAATAAGAACAATTCACAAAAAGTGAACTCCTTTGAAATCTAAGCTATAAATCTGGCAATGAGCTTAGTCTAGAGAAGAAAGGGATCTAAATACTCTAGAGAGAAGAACTAATGATATTTTATGAAGGCAAGTTCTTCTCTGGATGATCTTTAAGTTTGCTAGAGTGTTCTTGAGCTTGAGCTTTTTCCCTTGTGAATCCCGTACGTGGAGCTCGGATTTCTTCTCTATTTATAGTTGTGAGCAGGCATATGTCCGTTGGAGAAGACGATGCCACGTGTCACAAGCTTCCAAAGAAAACGGCCATAATTTCGAATTATTGCAGCAGGGCAGTTAATACTGTACATGGGAGCAGACTTTAGTTGTTTAGAGCAGGTAAAGCGTTGTCGGCGTCTCATTAGTCGAGGTTTGTGGTAGGTGAGAATGTGTCAGAGATAGAGTTGACTATTCCACATCCTCGTATGATCTTCTGCTGAACTTCGAAAAGATTTTTACGACCGGGTCGCTTTCCGTCGGGTACAGATAGACTCAAGACAGTCTCTGTCTTCTTCGGTGAGTCGGTCGACAAGCCGATAAGGCTCAGGTGGGTCACCGATGATCTGCGAAGTACCGAGCTTTGCATTATGTTCTTCTCGCGATATCTATCGGCTGATGGGCCGTCTCCTACCGAGGTGAAGATCACGCTTGGTCGAAGAACGCAAGCTCTTACATGGATGACGTGGGGTTCGGAGAGTAACTTCGTCGAAGATCAGTCCCAACAGGTTTACCCCGTACGGGACTTAGACAAAAAGATAATCAAAACAAAATAAGTCTAACCTATACATCATCTAATCCTATCGACACACTATACTACTCGATATCACCGGGTTTTGGGATCTTCAATTCCATAGTACTACTATGATTTCCCCCAATATTCTTTTAACCACTAGGCAGTGAGTACCATCTACTAACTCATAACCCAACAATTTCCCCCTAATTGATGTTGCCAAAACCTCCACTCTAAAACAATAAGGAAAGGAAAGCTAATCTACTGACAATAATATCCCCCTAATATATCTGAAAATACAATCAAGGTGATCGGTTAAACATCAAGTCGGTAGGCGAGAGATAGGCAAAATCGAGAAACGGTTATGTGAGTGTGTGTCAGATCACTTAGTGATCAGTTGTGAAAAACACAAACAAAAGCCATGAGACAATGAGTAATTGTCTGGCAAGCAATAGAAACTGTTATAAATATGATCAAGAGAGTACAAGTTTCTATCACTCTTATAAAAGGAAGACAAGGAAAGCAAGATCACTGCTGACGTCTGAATCTCTGAGTACGCTTCTTGAAGTCTTCAGACTTATCAGCCGGAGGGTCCAGGTAATAATACTTGTAGATTATGGCTCTCAGGACCTGGATTTCCTCGTGATCAGCAGGATGGTCAAAGTTCAGGCAGAGGTGATAAGCAGCTTCTTCGACTTCTCTCTCAATCTCTTTTGTGCACAGCACGCCGTGAGTAGTCCGGGGAGGAGGGATTCTTCTGAACGCTGGAGCTTTGAAAGGTATCTTCTCTCTTTCCATGATCTGACGAAGCTGATCTCTGGGGTTCAATTTCAAATCGGCAAATAAGCTCATCAAAGAGTTGGTCACCGGGTCGTCAGTAGGATAGATACCCCACACATAGTATCCCTTGATAAAATCTTCTTTAAGTTCCTCCCACTGCTCATTAAGCTCGGCTGGCACCCACTTGTCCACATGAGGGATAGGGTCCTTCTTGATATAAGGTGCCCTCCTGAACTTGGAACCCCGTGGAATCTGCTTCCTTGGATCAGCTGCTGGCTTCTGAGACAGGCTAATCATTTTAGTCAAGTCATCTAATCTCTTCTTCTCTCTGAGGGCCGCTATCCTTGCATCTCCTCTCCGGAGACTTAGTCCCTTCAGCGTCGCCTCCCAGGTAGCTTTGTCCTCAGCATCCTGCTCAGGTGTAAGAGTTGAAGTGTAGTAACTCTGAGCTGTTGGCTGGACTGCAGTGGTGGGGGCTTTGGATAGCTCCTCCTGAGCTTTCTTTTTCTGTTCGTCCACCAGCTGCTTAGCCTTGCCTTTGGCAATTTTGCTAATCAGTTTCTTAGGCTTCTTGCCTTTCTTTGCCTCTTCCATCTGATGCTCATGATCCAGCTTGTCTTGCAGCTGTTGAGCAACTCTCAAGTCGTAAGCTTCCTGCTCCGCCTTGGTTTTGAACTTAGGCGTCGGGGAAGATGGAGTGGCTTCAGTAGTAATCTCCTTCCCCGACCTTTGCGGTGGCAGTTGTTGTGGCTCTTCTTCTTCTTCTGGTTCATCAAGGAATTGAGCAATTTCCTCGATGTGCTGAGCGGATGAGATAGGTGCTGGCTCGCACGCGATCGATTGGGGAGTGGGGCATACTCCAGGAGGAGCACAGCTGAACTGGGTCCAGCCTGGGTGGCTGAACCTTCTGCTTGAGGTACAGTGCTGGTTCCTTCCCCCTGAGTAGAAGTACCTTCCCCTTATTAATTTCTTGGACTTCTGGGCTCTTCTGGACTTCAGCCTGTTCCGCCTCAAGATCTTCAATCTTAACTTCCCCTTCCCCCTTATTGGCATCATCAGCCTGGGAGAGGTGAGTGCGGATGGCTTTAACGTCTTTCTCCAAGTTGTAGATGAGGTCTTTGATTTGAGTGGTAGTGGCTTCGAAGTCCTTGACCAGATCACAGTATTTATCCCAGTCGTGCTCCTGATCTTCTCTGAATAATCTGAGTTGTGCGGCTGACTCCTGTCGGAGTTTCAGCAGAGATTGATCGTGGGAGTCTGTGATCTCCTTCTGGATAAGTTTAAGTGCCGCAGCCTGTTGAGTAATGGCAGATTGGAGACTGGTGGTGGCCACTTTATTTCTTTCATCCATGGTGGCTTGGACCGCCGCTAAGCTCTTCGTCAGCTGCTCAGAGAATGAATTTTGCTGAGCGATCAGGAGCTGCTGACTTTGAGCGGCTAGGTCAGCCTTCTGAGCTGCGAGGGCTGTCTCAACTATCTCCTGAATATTAATCTATTGAGTAGGAGCTTTTGAGACTTTTTCGACCCCTTCTGCAAGTCGGTTGATGCTCTCCATCTGAGCTTTTGTGTATTGAGCCCACTTAATGTGAACATCTTTCGAGAGAAGACGGTTCTTTTTGCCTTGGCATCTAATAGCTCTGTTGACCGACTTTGAGGACACGGAACCTATAAGTTGTATCTGATAAGAACTGGTTCCGAGCCTCTGCTCAGATGACGCGAGTTGTTGCGCTCGACTTGGCTTCGAGGCAACCTGGGCTTCACCAGATTTAGCAGGTGGTGGTGATTGGCCTTTTCGCGGGGAGTAGAACCCTCGCCAGAACCTCCCAATCTCGCATCCTTGGGTGGTGCATGATCCATCTCATCATCATCCTTGTCATCATCGTTGTCGGGATGAGATGGAGGCGAAGGGTCGTCGCCGGGAACCGAGGTGCGCGGATCGAGAAGGTATAGCATCGCGCCACTCGGGTCCTCGAAGTAGGCAAGGTCAGCTGGTTCCCCAAAACCAATGGCTGACTGCAAATATTGCTCTTCGGCGAGTAGGGATAGAGCTGACTGAGATTTGATTATGTCCTCGAGAATGTCCCAACTTAGGAACCTCAGTAGCATCTGTATCCTAGCCCTTATGGCTATCCTCACTAGGTCTGAGTGCTCAGCGATTTCTGGAATCTGATCATGGACTTCATCTGTAGCACGGAGACGAGTGGAGTGGAAGGTGGTCCACTCAGAGGATGCCTCCTTAGTCGGTACCGGAATGTCCGACTGAGTTTCCTCAGAACTGATGACTTGGACTTTGTCCTTCAACGTGGCACCCTTAATGCCGGTGTCCGAGTCAAGAATTTGTTCTTCCTGAGGAGGCGGGGGAGAGCCTGGTTTGGCTTGTTCCACTGGGACCTTAGAAGGTCCAGTCTTTGTCAGTCTCTTCCTTTTCGGCGGGTCAGCGCGAGGGGGCAGGTCTGATACGACCCTCTTTGGCTCAGGTGGCCCTCGTCCGACTGACTTCTCAGTAGCGGCTCTAGTTTTGAAGTTGATGAGCTTGCTATCGAAGTACACGGAGTCGGCCGAAAGCTGAGCTCCTCGAGACTCTCTGCTCGATCATAACGGGCCATCTTCGTCCCAAACAACGGTTTACCCACACGGACGAGCTTCCTCTCTCCAGTGGGTAAGGCCGTAAATTTCGCGCCTGAGCCCTCAGCTCGGCTAAGTAGTAGTCCGTCTAATTGACGCGGACTCTATCGTCAATAATCATCATCAGCGAATTCGCGGCTTAGAAAGCCGATCATATGATCCGGTCGAGCTCGTTAAGATATGAGAAACAATATAAGCGAGCGCTCGGTATCTCGGTAGCAACAAATTTTTCTAAGAGTGGTCTTGAAGGCTATGTCCTTCCTACCGCAAAACTTCTGCACATAGGCATTGATCTCCTTCTCCTTGTAACCAACCGGAGAAATACCTTCGTTTGTCAGATCGAAAGCCAGTTCGAGAGCATCTCGAATGTTGAACTCATGAATACTGGCGTCCCATGAGAGGGAATCGATCTCTTTCATGTATGAAAAGCTGGAGACTTCGGCTCCTGAGTCTAGAGTCCTCCAGTTGTAGAAGACCTCTGTAACTTGTCTGGGAAGATAGGCTCTCGGTTGCCTTATAACAAGAGCGTCTAGGCCCGATTCTTCCAGAGCATCAAAAACCTCCTCCATATAAGGAATATCCACTTGGCGACGTGCCATCGTGGGTTCGAACTGTATGCGCGAGAGGATGATTTCTTCGATGTTCACGGGGGTCTGTATCGTCGCTATGGAAATCTGCATCAAAACTCATTAGTACTTGAAAATAGAGTAAGTCAGTAGAGTTTTAAGCACGAATAAATACATTACCGTAATATTTAGAGCTTGAAATATGCAGATGCAAAGCAGTTTATGATTTGGGGAGAAAACTGAATTCGCAGAAAAAGAGCTCTAAGTTCGGAAATGGCGACAAGTGAGGAAATGGTAGAAGATGAAAGATTTTGTAAGATATGCGTGATTAGCCGTTTAGATCGGACGGCTGGGTTTTAATCTATCATTTTTATCGACGACTCAGATTAGATGTTATAAAAGGAATGATTACTTAGCCGCTTCTACCATAGACCCACGTAGGATGATGCGTAATAAAGGTAAGTGAGAAGACATGCATTAAATGCGCTGCAGGCAGCATTAAAGACGAGTTACTTTAAATAAGAACGGTTTCCTATTGACTCATCCTTAAAGATTAATGGCGGGAAATAAATGCTCATTAACTACTGAGTGCAAGCGCTTGATATAATAAATGCGAGCATGCTTCTGAAAAAGTTCTACGCAAACCTCTTCAGCTGAACTTTTACGATCAGTTGGTTACCGTTAAGGTTAAGGAGGATGGTTGACGTGCTGATGACCACGTTCCCCCCTTACGTATGCAGTATGATTCTCCCGACCGA